>JBBMEF010000008.1:9020110-9065433 GCA_037832685.1 Sicyos baderoa | reverse complement strand
CCACAGGTGGAGTTGGATAAGAGTTGGATGGACTTATGGAAGTCCATGGGGCAAACATGGAATAGAAGTCAAGTCAACCCAACTCCTCCGCTTGTCCATGGGGCAAACATGTCCTTAGTCTTTCAACTGGCTACAGCTATTTTTCCAATAATTCTCACCAAAAATCAATAAAAAATTTTAATTATGAACGAGAATCGATTGAAAATAGAAGTTTAAAGAAAAAAAAAACAGTGAATTGGAAACAAATTAGGCAATAATTTTTATTATTTATTTTATTAAACTCGACTCAAAAGACATAATTTATGTTAATGGAGCAATATTTTCGTAGGCAAAAATAATATGAAAGGGATAACTAGTTTCAAATTTAATTGTCACTATGATGAAATTAGATATTCAATGTGCAAAGATTTATGTGCAAAGATTTATGAGATTAATTATGGTAATTACATAGGAACACACTAACAAAATTAATGAGGCTGAAGATTCAAACTTATGATCATTTTCTTTAGAGCAATACTTATCTAAGGGTGGATAAGTATTTTCACCTTAAAACCACAAATTTTACTTTTTTTAAAAAAAAAATAGTTTAATTGATGGAGAGAGAAATGATAAAGTTAAAAATATGTGGTGTTAAGGGTGGGTAAGTACTTACCCACCCTTAGGTAAGTATTGCTCTTTTTTTTATGTGTCATATTGATGACGCTAAGTTATGATCTAGTTGATAGATATATAATTATAATTAAATTTATGATTGCATGATGGTTGAATCAAATTAATGTCTTTGAATACAAAAAAACAAAAAAGTAGTTATAACTTGTCGAATGTAACACTGAAGCTATGAACCGAATTTACAATTAAACAATGAAATAAATGCGCCACTAATTCATTTGGAAAAATAAAATACTAATTAAACCATATATTGCACTCATTCATGAAAAATTGAAAGTATATGTCAGTTTCCCTTGCCAAAACACATTTCTTCTCTTTTCATAAGTCTAATTTACGCTGACGTGTCGCGTTTCAATTGGTGGGGACACGAATGTCACACAATAAAGCAATTTGCCTATTCTTCCTCGATATGTTTCGAGGCAGAACGATTGTGAATTTCAATTGTGAGTTTTCATTTGTTTCGTTTGTCGAAGAGAAGAAATTGGAATTTTATTTGATAGACTTCCAATGGCGGAAGCACCGGAAGCGATCCCTTCAAGCTCTCAATCCGCTTCTTATCTCCAATGGCAGGATGACAATCTCGAACGGATCCAGGTTTTTTTTTTTTTTTACAAATTTTATTTTGCAATTTAGGTTGATTTGTTGCGAATTCGTTCTAGTTTGACTCGAGAATTTCAATATCGGGCGAATTTACATTATCTGGCTTTGTTTGATGGAGGTTTCTTCTTAATGTTCTTTCTTAGGGTTTTGCTTGCCTTCTAATTTGACCTGCTGTGTATGTGGTTTTATGTATTGACGCATGTATTGGATTAGGTTTTGAATTGAATATGGGAAAAGTGTGAGTTATGCGAACTCGTGCATTTGGAACTTGCTGTAGAAATTAAATGATTAATTTATGCTGTTTTTCGTTTTTAGAATTTACTCAAATTCTATACCAAGTGTTTCATCTTCACTTGAAGAAGTATGTCTGAGTCATACCCAAATTTTAAAAACCAAAATAAGTTTATGGAAGCTACTTTTTCTAGCTTTCAAATTTTGCTTGGGTTTTAAAAACAAAGGTAAGATGTAGATAGAAAAGTAAGAAAAATCATAGGATGGAATAGTTATTGTAGGCTTAAATTTAAGCTTGTTTTGACTCAAATTCTCTCTAAATGGCTCCATCTTCTCTTAATGAAGTATTTGAATCCTAACTGAATTCCAAAACTCAAAACAAGATTATAGAAATTACTTTTTTTTGTTTCCAAATGTTTAGTGTAGTTTTTAAAAACACATGTAAAAAGTAGATATTAAGTAAATAAAACTATAGGTTGGAATAGTTGTAGTTTTAAATTTCAAGAACAAAATCCAAATGGTTATTAAACTGAGTTTCTGAGCCTTGGTGTATGAATTACATGAAATGGGGATTGTGTAAATCCCTTCGCATTGAGCTGTCGGAGGGTCGAAGTCGAACACTTGGGAAAGATTTGAATTTCAGGTCGGAGTGGGAGTGGGTTTTGTATGATAGTGCGGATTGCGCTTTAAATGTTGAAAAAAAGATGAGGTTGACAAGTAGTAAAAATTATTTGACGGGTTATCAATTTCTTAGGAGTTAGATGATGATGTGCACGAGCACGATTGCCTTCAATTTTTTCTATAGAGGATTTACTCGACCAGCTAACACAATTGTTTTGGATAAATAGCTGCTCAATATTGAACAAAATATCATGTAGCTAAAATTCTGTTAATAGGGACTTTTTTTCAGTTTATTGCAGCCATCAGTCAAGCAAGATCTTTTCTTTGGTTCCAAATGATGTTGAGCTAGGAAGAAAATAACTATTATGGGAGCTTATTAATTTTCCAAAATTTTGATTGATACAGCAGTAAATTAATTCATTATACAGAAGGTCTATCTAAACATAAGGGCAGAACCTGTAAACTAATGAGGTTGACAACTAGAACTAAGTTTAAATACACGTGGTCCATCGAAACTTTCTTACATTGGCTCGTGACATGGTGCCATTTTAAATTTTAACATATCCAACCAGAAAGTGTTTTCTTGATTTGTTTCTAGCAATCTGAATTGGAATAAAGTGCTCATGCAAATGCTTATTTAAATTTCTGATTAAAACTTCTTACTAGGAGGAAGATCATTCTTTCTGAATTCTTTATATCTTGATTTCAGGTTCCTAAAACTTCCAGTTTCCCCACTGTTCTGAATGGTGGCGTGCAAATGATTCCAATCATGTATCCTGCACTTGTTCCTGGATCGGCTCCTCTGGAAAATCAAAATCGTGGAGCTGGTGTTTACGCGGTTCCTTCTTTCCCATCAATGGGGGGGCCTATTATTGGAATGTCAACCAACAATCTTATTCCTTTGACTTACAGCATACCAACGTCAGTATCTCTATCATTATTCTATACAAAGTATTCAAATAAAAAGTTTATAGAATGCCATTTGATGTTTCAATAGGGATTTGATTGAGCCAAACATTTTGGCATTAATCAAAATAGGAAAAAAACCCTAAACCCTAAATTCGAAAAAAAAAAAAAAACACATTGGCATTGATTTCATTTTGATTTATTGAATTAGTTACAAGTTGCCTTGGTATTTAAGATGTCTACACTCTCTCTTGCTTTAATTTTAGCTACTAGCCTCGTAGCATAAGCGGGACTCCCCTTTATAACCCCCTCCTCTCTAACGGACTTGCGATTCGTTTCTGTTATAATGACTGATTGACCTCTACTCATAATATGCCACTGCACAAGTGAAATGAATCGAGGGCTTGATATTTATCCCATTCATATCTCAAATATGACTGTCCAATTGTTCACTTAGTCCTCAAATAGGAAATTGGGGAACGGTTGTATCAGCAATCAAATTCTAAGCTTTGCAAGCAGCCTCTTCTATTGATTGTTTTTTCCACTGAGTTATGCTTTACAAGTAGCCTCTTTTATTCATTGTTCTTTCCATTGAGTTATGACTTCATATTCTCCCGACTCCCGAGGACGGGTTAGATGTGGGATGGCCAGATGGGGGGGACCTAACATTATCAAATGAATCAGCTTAAATTGTTCCATCTCTGGAATTTGGAGGGTAATTGACAGGGTGAGATGTGCTCTCTTGATCGGACTTTAGTCGTGAGAACTAGAAGATTGTGTGAATGGAAACTTTAAGAAACTTCATGGACGTGCTCCACAGCTAGAAAACGGGTTCATAGTACCTAGAAAAGAGCTTCTCGTTGCCCTGGCCCTTCTTGTGTGCATAATTGAAATGAATGGGATCTGAGTCTCAACAACTTTTAATGAAGACATTTTTTTATATTTTGATATAATGTCCAGGAACTAACACATTGAATGTCAGCCCTCCCATCTCGTCCCACCAACACAAACGCTTGACGAGTTGAGACTTGTTGACTTCTATCATTTGTAATTTTCAAGTAGTTGGTTTTCAGTGTGATGATTTATTCACTCAGAGTTAGAACGAGATTTTGAGTGTGTCGTGTTGTGATATCTTTTGTTACTGTAGTAGAACTCATACCAGTAATAGAACAAGTCCTGAGGGTGGTACAGCAGTTGAGGAGAATGCGCGAGTAGAAGGACAACAACAGCAGCAACCAGCACCTCAAAGACAAGTTGTTAGAAGATTTCAAATCGCAATACAGATAGATTTGTTGCTCATATTGAAGCTTGCTGCTGTAATTTTTCTTGTTCATCAAGATGGTTCAAGACAAAGGCTTATTGTTCTGGTGATTTGTGCTTCAATAGTCTATCTGTAAGGATTCATATTTTTTTAACATTTACTAGTTCCTTATTTGTTGCATGGCCGACTATTTGCTTGCTTCTATCCTTTAATAGGCTACGGTAATAGATGGTGAAGATGTGTGTTTTAAGCTGATTCTCTCTTGGATATGTCACAGATATCAAACCGGAGCGCTTACACCATTGATACGCTGGCTTTCACAAGGCATGCATAGGGCAGCTGTACCGCCTCCGAGGCCAGGAGTTCGTGCAGAGAATGCTGTGGTAGCTGCTCCAGCTGCAAGGCAAGAGGCTCAGAATGCTGCTTTTCCAGGTACCTTTTTGCTAAGTTATGCAGATCACTTCATAATGTATTGAGGGAAGTATGAGCAAAGGAAATAAGCCTTATATTAACCATTTTATTAAAGCAAAATGTATAAATCAACCAGAAACAAGTACAATCTACCCAAATCCGGACACCGACACTGCGAGAGGGACAAACCTCTGCCACCAAAAAGAATCATCCTCCCTAAGCATGGGAGAGCCAAAACTACAAGCCACAAAAGAATCGAAGTTAAACGACGCTAAACAATTCGCCACTTTCTTTTTGACAATTTTTGGGGGTTGGGAGACTGCAATCTGTTGATTACTAGGTTGTACATGATAACAGTAACTTTGCTCCGTTCGTCAATGCCCCACTCTATTACACTCTGTTAGCGTACTGAAGGAAACAAAGCCCTTATGAACCATTTTATTGCAAGATTTTATTAACAATGGTTTAGTGAATTACAAACCGACTGTTTTTGGATGTATCTGTGAAGTTGCTAAGTTGTAGTAAATTTCCTATAACTAATGGCAGAGGGACAACCGGCGGCGGCGGAGGGCGAGAACCAACCTGAAAATGAAGGGAACCAAGGCGTCGAAAATGAGAATGTGGCAGAGCCTGGTGGTGGAAATGGAGGTCTAAACTGGTGGGGAGTGGTGAAGGAAATCCAGATGATTGTCTTTGGGTTTATTACTTCCTTGCTCCCAGGCTTCCATAACCACATGGACTAGAGAGAACATTACTGGAACCTCGTGAACCAATCTGACAGCTGAAAATGGTTTTTTTTTCTTCTTCTTTGAAAACAACTTGCAAAGGTTTTTTTTTTTTTTTTTTTGAAAAAAACAACTTGCAAAGTTAACGAAGCATGTTGGAGTTGGTCTGTATAAACCGAAACAATGGAATTTAGCAGTGAATTATGGGTTTAGCTTCATATGAAAAAGGATATTTTTGTCTTTTCCTTCTCTCCTGCGAAGTTTCTTTGTAAATGGAAACTGAATTTCTTCATTTTTATTTTATAAATCACTGTGATAAGATGGCACATCATTAATTAGTATTTTATTGAATTTATATTTGAGTTTTGTATGAATTATTTTTCCTAGTTTTTTGTTTTTTCTTAATAGAAGTTTCAAATTTTATTGTCAATGTACTCTTTGAAAATTAATGAACAAAAACTTCAATAAAAAAAATAATTAATAAAACATACTTTGTCCTCTGCTGGGGCTTGTGATGAAGATCGAAGATATCCATTTTTGCAATTTAATTGAGGATGAAAAATGTATTCCCTATCTCTATTTATATTTATTTATTTTATTAGTACATATCCATACATAAAAGTATGAATATTTTCTTAATTGAAAAACAATAATTATTTATCATTAAAAGTTAACTATTATTTTGATAAAGGAAAAAAAAAATATATATATATATATATGGGGAATAATTTCATACCTTGCCCTCATCTCCCAAAATTTAATGTGAATTTTGATGAGATTAAAAAGAATGACGAGAATGAAGACGGTAAATCCATCCATATCCGCACTCCGAGGACATCTTTAATGAAGACTTGGAATTTTCAAGACATGCTTCTTTAGAGATCTATGTTTGAATTCTAGGAGTGAACTTAATTGTTAAAAATATTCTCTCAAATTCGGACATTAGAACGGGTGTGGATACTTCTAGATGGCTCCAATTTCCGGTTTCAAAAAAAAATAAAAAATAAAAAAATTATAGTTTTCAATTGGATTAAAGTGCTCATTATCATTATTGTTTGATCATCAACGCCCAAAAACTCATGATAGTCTTGTTATAATTTTCATTGAATGTACTGGCAATGTTCATTCATCTCATACTTCCAACGGTTGAACCCATACAAATCTCAATGAAGATATCAACGTCTTAATACTATGGTCATATTAAAAAAATTAGAGGAAAAAAAACCAACTTTTCGGCCGACAAATGAACAATTTAGTCACCAAATGGGTCGGTGCGTAATAGTTTTATTGTTTGGTTATAAACCAGTTCAACACTAGTATCACAAGTTCGATTCCGAGAATTGGTACTTATCCCCTTTCTCCCGATATCTACTCAACAAAAAAGAACAACTTAGTCGATTTTAAACATGATATGGATATTAGATATTATGATCATCAACATTTATAACATTTGCAGATCAAGCTTGTAAGGAAAGAAACACAAGAGAGTAGCTGAATTGAAGTTGAAGCGTATACCAATTTGCATACAGAAACTCAGTTCTCTCAAAATTCAAACTTCTACAAAACATAATGCCTAAACTCAACACAACAAAAGACTCAAGTGAGTTTAAACTCACCAAGAAGCCACATTAGTCGTTCCGAATATTGATGCCGCGAAATCAGTACTTGCGGCTGGAGAACCTTGTATCACGCGTCTCCCATGCCGGTCTACTTTCTTCTGATATATCGCTTCTGATTGCTCGTTCGATAGGTTTAACGACAAAGAGAAACTGTCGAGGAGTCAAAAAGAGAAGCAAACAGATAGACTCAGTTCCCAGAATCATAAAAGAAAAGCAAAAGTTATGGAATCCTTGAAGTTCCAGATGCATACTTGGAGTGCAAAAATCAAGGGAATCAGCAATTTCCCCCTTTGATTGGGGTTTGGGCCCTCAATCAATTTCTTATCAACTAAAATAGACTTGCTTCCATTCAACACAACTGTGGTGATGGTCTCAACCAAGTGAGGAATCCAAGCAATCCCATTTGGAAGAACCTATTGAGAACAAAGAAGATAAACTATCAATTTGAAAACATGTTTTTTTTAATTCTACGAGTGGAGGGATCGAACCCATAGCCTCTTAATTATTATGCCAATTGAGCTAAGTTGTTGTTGGCATCAATTTGAAAACAGTTTAATGAAACTTTTGAAAAGAAACAAAGAAAGAGGTAGAACCTTTTCATCCTTCTCGTTCTTGTTGCACCGTCCACTGTTCTCGACTAAAACAACTGGAATATTTGATCCCTAGAAGATATAGAATTTAGATAGATATTAGAATCATTGAATGAGAAATAGATAAATGAGAGAAAGCTTTTGTTGAACAAAACGAAGACATGGATTTCATCTCATTACAGAATTCTGAGAGATTTTACTGAAAGAAAGATCAAAGACATTAAAATGCCATTGTTATAGCATTAATAATTCACATACCAACTGCCAAAAAAATAGCTCACTTTATACTCTCTTCAGCCCCTAATTTTCTTTTTGTTCAACTAACATTTGTAGGGTATTCAAATCTGTAACCTCTTGGTTATTAGGTTATATAAGATGTCACTGGAATTATGCTCTTGTTGGCAAAAGTGGCAGCAAAAGTTAGTTTGGAAGAAAAGCAAAGATTACTCAAAAAGTAAATTTGAATTGTTTTTTATAAGGAAAGATCTTATGTGATGAAATGAATACTATCAACTAAAAAGCTATTCACAGGCATATAGGCTTATAACTGAACAAAATGGAACTCAAGATTTTCTGATAATGGCTAACAAAGATGGCAAAAGCTACCTGAATATCATTTTTGTTGAAAGAGGCACCCGATCGGACGATTTTCAGTAGAGCTTCGGATCTTCTGGAGAAAAATTCTTCATATGGTAATCCATCTGGTGGGGAAAATTGAGCATGAGTGAGGACGACCAAAGCCCGGTTCCATATTGCTTTACCGAAGCTGTCTGTTATGGCTTTAATAACCTGCTTTTCCAAGTTATCTACTCTATATGAATCCAAACGGTCCACATAGAGAAGAATATCTATGGTCTTATTCAAAAGAAACCTGCTCACCAAACCCCAAAAAATCCCCAACGATATAAGAATAAGAATCAATTAATCATCTGAAATTAAAATATAAGAACTTGCCGTTTTATGATCTCAATTGTCTGGTCATTGATATAACCTCCTTCTATAATGCCGGGTGTATCGATGATGTTTAATGTAAACCCGGCTCGAGAGCGAGAGACCATCACAGGCCTTGGCACTTCTGACTACAAACATTTCACTACTAAAATCATTATGTACACTTGAATCTACCAAAATACACGTGAAGAGGATTGCTAACGAGTACCTGAAAAGGACTAACAGATACAGCTCTTTCACCAATTATGGAGTTCACAGTGGATGACTTTCCAACACCACTTTTTCCCATTACGAGTATCGTCAAGGTGCTGACATTCTGTAGGAAGATATCAAAAGTCAATGAATCGAGTTTTTGAAAAAATCAGTGCAGATAAAGCGAAAAGGGGAAACAGATCATGTAGATGTGGATTTTGTGATCTCGACATATGCGTAAAATGGCCACATAATTTCATATTTGTAATGAAATTGTTTCTTATCCAAAAAAAAGACATGCGTAAAATGAATATATGACCTCCTGTTTCAGTCTTCCTAGCAACTCAAGTAATTTGTCTTGTGTAGCCATTGCAAAGTTGTTAATCCCGATCCATTCACGAACAACCTGGGACGACATGAAGATGCGTGTGCCTGTCGTATAATTTCATGATACAAAATAAAAATACTTGCATTAGTCCTAGCCAAGAATGAGACTCCAAGAAAACAATTTCGTGACATTTCATGAACCTTATCCATGAAACCTAATGCCAAATCTAATGAATGCAAGAGACCATACAAAACAATTTCATGACCACATGAATTTCCACAAGTGACAAAGAGAAGTGATTCTTCAACAATTCAGCAATAGCTGACCAAAATTTAGCTTAATGATTATATTAGTGAATCACTGATTTATGTCGAATACAAGCTTGTACAATGCCAGCAAACTATTCAAATAACATAATACCCAGAAATCTAATGTCCTGGAAAACTTTTCTTTTCTTTTCTTTTTTTGGGAAACCGGGAAATCAGAGCTTCTCTACCCTCTATAATTGGAGTAATCACGCCCGTCCCTAGGCCAGGTACCGGGAGACATCAGGAATAGAGACACAAGAGGTATCTACAATTAATCACATCGAACTAGAGACACTTGAGGGGAGCACATCTTCAAAGTCAATGTCTTAAACCAAAATTTACGTGTAAGAAAACATTATTCAATTTCTAAGATTACATGTAAGACCGAGGAATGTTCACATGGATAGATGTAAGGCCAAAATTTACGTCCCTCAATGCTCACAAGTGAGACCATAAATTTTTCTTTCTTTCTTTTTTTAATATCCCCACATCTATCTAAACTATTCACATGGGACATAACGTATGACCTTACAACACTTGTTAGTCAAAAAAAATTCGTTCGAGACAGCATGGATTGAACCCGTCACCTCTTAGTTACATACGGTCATCCTTGTAGTAGGTTGCAATTCAAAACCCACCCCAACCTTAAGCCTAGAAGTAGGAGACACTGACAAATAGAGCAGATTGTTGAACAATTGAAGCAGGGTAAAGTTAAACAAGAAAAGCCACTAAAACGGCAATGGCAAAAAAACCAAATTACAAAGAACGCATTGTTGTAATATTCAACCAAAACCCACAAATTACGATGAATTTGAGATACAGAATCAGAAATGAAAATCAAATTACCTTGAAGTTCTTAAACCCTAAAAACCAAATTACCTTCTTTTTTTTCTTCTTCTGGGCTTTGGCTCTGCTTCTCTCTCTGTGTGTTCTTATCGCTATCTCATCAACCTTCTTTCTACCAAAATCAGAAATTTTATATGTTACCTTAAAATACAATTTTTCTGTTTTATTATTTATTTTTTTTTAAAAAAAAATTAAGTCTTAAACTCGACTCCTACCTATGTGTGGGTTGGGTTGGATTGGATTGAAGTGATTTTCAATCCAACCCAAAAATTCGGGTTGATCAATTCTCCAACTCAACCCAACTCAATTAAAGACACAATCTAACTCAACCCTTTATTTTCGGGTTGGGTTGGGTTATCGGGTTCAAAATTTGCAACAAAGCTAAAATTTAAAAAGCTCACCATGATAAGCAATGTATTCAATAAACAATTCCTAACGCTTTTTTTTTTATTCCTAGAAATTTAGGACTAATATTAGCATAAGTACTCTTATTATTAATGCAAAATTCAAGTTTACCTAACTTCAAAACTAGGGGTGTACATGGTCCGGGTTGGGTAGGGTTGAATGATTTTTTTGGACCAACTCAATTTTTCGGGTTGGCAAATACGTGTAACCCAACCCAACCCTAAATTTTCGGGTTGGGTTGGGTTAGGTTGGGTTGGGTTCTCGGGTTATGTTACCCTCACTTTTTCTATCTAAGATTCAATCTATAGATTTACAATATGTTTCAAAAAAATGTATGATACTATATTTCAACATATTACCAATCTTATTAGTTCATATTGTTTTTTTAGAACACTTACAAAGTATACTAAAAATCTATCTTTATTAATTTATCTTACATACATAAACATATTATATATAATATTCTTAATCCGGATTGAGTTGGGTTGAACGAGCCAAAAATTTGCCAACTCAAGAACCAACCCAACCCAACAAAAACTACAAAATCACAACCCACCATAACCCTTACGGTTTGGGTTGGGTAGTCCGGGTTGCCGGGCTTTTTGTACACCCCTATTCAAAACCTTCTCAATAAGTTTAAAAAATATTAAAAAATAAAAGTCTTAACAATAATAATTAAATAAAATAAATATGCAACATATAATTGGGTTGATTTAGGTCAACCATTGACCCAACCCAACCAATAAAAATTTCATGATTTTCAACCCAACCCAAACCCATTTATGTACTCAACCCAACCCAACCCGACAATTTGGGTTGGGTTGATTTAGGTTTTTCGGATTGTCGAGTTAGTGTGCATCCCTACTCCTATCTATAAGTGAATAGTCGAGATGTGCATAAATTAATTCAAATAGTTACATATATTAAAAAAGAATTGTTTCATTTAAAACTCTTAGAGACGACGAAACACCATACCCTTCCCAAAAGAATTGTTTCACCCAAAAGACCACATTAGCAGAGTTGTGGTCATTTCCTTAAATATCTAAGATATTTGTTAGGATCTCACCAAATGACATGAATTACTCTTCCTCATGGTCAATTGATTTTTGAGGTGAAATTCCATATTTTTTTAATATGATATCAGAGCCAATTAAACCCAAACAGATATATACGATCTAATAAAAATAAATTGGGATCCAATTTAAAATTGATAAGCCAAGAAGAGACACCATCTTAGAGGGCATATCAGAATCTCACAAAATAATATGAGTTATCCCTCCATTGTCAATTGATTTTAAGGCGAAGCTTCATATTCTTTAATAATTTTCATCCCTCCTAACTCGACAATATATGATACTTTATCTGCTTTGAGGTAAATTTTGAATTTGGCTCTATTTTGATTCCCAAATTTTCAATAAAATTTAAAAGTCTTTATTATTATTTTTGTGTGTAAATAATAACACAAAGAATATAGATATTTTGATACAGATTACATTTTGAACTTTCGATTGTTGGAGTTATTTTTTTCAAGAAAAATTAACAAAAAATTTATCGATTTAAAACGGAATAATATTTAAACCCAAAAAAAAAAAAAAATTATTAACCCCAAAAAAAAAAAAATTATTAACCCAAAGTAGCGCGAATTATATTGTTCCGTTTGTAAGTAGCCAAAGTTCATATTCTCTCAGCGCACAAACGCAATTCATATTTTCCCCCTTTTCGTTTTCTCGATTCATATTCACTTTTTTTCTTCCCTTCTCCGGCTCCGGCGTCGACTCCTCAGCCACCGCCGATCGATCATCGCCGACTTCACTTATGGTATGAACCTCTTCCTCTCCCTCTAGATTTTAATTCTCGGATTTCTCCCTATTCATTCTCGATCGATCTTCGCCGATCTTTGATTCGACGGAAAACCGCCGGCGTGTGTCTGTCTCTAGTTTTGGAAAAATCGATAGCGGTTTTCCGGCCGGTTTGATCCGGAATCTCGGATTCGAGTATCGGCGATGATCCTTTCGTTGATTGGACAGCCGTCCGTGGCGGACGTTGGGGACTCCGCCCGGCTGACTGCTTCTCTTATTCACATTATTAAAATATTTGTGAACGTTTGAGAAAAGGTTTTGTTTACTTTACGTGACGTTTTTTCTTTTATTATGTTAAATGGTTATTATTTATTCGTAGACTTTTGTGAAATTTATGTGTGATTAAATTTGGGTTAAAATTAAGCTTTTAGACTTTTGCCGTTTGGTTAAATTTTAAAATATTTATATTCATAATCATTGATGCATAATATTATTGCTATTTTTATTAAAAAAATATATTTATAATTATTTGCTTTTTCAATAGAGATGTCTATTTTTTATATGGGCCCGTGACACGCCCTGAACAAGACGGTAAACGTGGGAGTGAGTGAGGATGAAAAAAAATCTCCGCAACGTAAATGAGGATGGAGATGGAGACGGAGACGGGGAATATATTCATCATCCCCATTTCCCCGATCCCGCAGCATTTACAATTAGTTTTTATTATTTATTTTTTTAAAAAATATTTTTTCCCTATTTTTACTAATTTAATCTTTATTTATAGTATTTTGTTAGTATAAATATTTATTCAAATGCATATTTTTTTTATGATTATTCGTTATCAAATTGAAATTAAGATATATTTTCTATGAAAAAATAAATATTATTAAAAAATACTTATAGAAATTAAGATTAGAAAAGAAAAAATAAAAATAAAATAGTGAATTTTTAACATGGGGAACCAGATCCCCGCTATTTCTCCGCACTGAATCCTCGTCCCCATCCCCATAAAAAGAAATGGTAAATTTCGTAGGGATGGAGAATAATTTTAGTGGCTGAAATGGGGGAAGAGTAGGGCACTCTCCGGCCGGCCTCGTTCTAATTTTCACATATTTAACAAACCGGCCAATCAATTTTAACCAATAATTGTGTTTTAGTTCCACGCATTGAATTTTTCTTGGCGATGATTTTCATTTTGGACTGAAAAATATTATGATGAAAAATTAGTAAAAACTAATTAAAATTGATTTCAAAACAAATAATCAAAAGTTAAAATTAAATGGAAATTATGGAGTAAATATGCAAAATGGTAAAAATATAACAGTTTAACATTATACTCAAAATTTGTCAAACAAAAAAAACGTTATACTCAAAATAAGTAAAATAAAAATCCCTACGATTAAAATAGTACAATTTTTTATATATAGCTGTCAAAATAATATTTGAAGCATTAAATAATACTGAAGACACCCACTTTTCCGCAACTCCACGTGACCTGCCTCCGCAACTCCACGTGACCTGCCTCGTTAGAGCCGGGAATAATATATTCTCAAAAAAAAAAAAAAAAAAAAACCAGGAATAATAAACTAAAAATTAAAACACTATTTTTTTAAAAAAAAGAAAAAGAAAATAAATTAACACTATTTTGCTCATAAATTTTGTTTCATTGAAAGTCACCTTAATTTATCAAAATTCAGTTTTTTAAGTTTGTTCGATGTTGGTGTATGAACTTTGTAGTTTGTGAATTTTGATTCTTGAACTTTAAATGTTTAATTTAAATTTTTAATCTTGTAGAAAATATCAAAATTGGTCTTCATTTAGAACTTTTTGTTAATTTTTCTTAAATTTTAAAAATATGTTCATTTCTTAACTTGTGTTATAATTATTAATATGATTAGATCAATTTCAATTAATATTAACTTCAAATTTATCATAGAAAATTAATTTTAAACCTTTTTTTAGAGAGACTAAAATTAAATATATAAAAGTTCAAAAACTAAAAGTAAAATAAATTTGTAAGTTCAATTATTCGAAAACTAATATTGTATTTTAAAAGTTCATGAATTAAAATGACCATGACCTATAGACCAAAAATGATGTTTAGCATAAACTACATAGAAACCCTTTCATTTAATGCCACGTGGATACATTTTTCAATTATATTGTTGATTTGCTTATTACAAAATCCAGATAGAGTGGTTTAGTTTTTGGATAAACTGTTTTTTAGTTTAAATTAGGGAGAATATTATAAATACCGATTCTGGAGATCGAACTCGTAACATTTGTATTGAATTGGTCTATAATTAAATAATGAAATTATTGCGTGACTGACCGATTCGATTTTTGGATAAACTGTTACATATATATAAAATTAAGTGAACATCCTCTTATGTTGGCCGAACTATTTACTCTTTTGGGTGGATTTAATTAGCTAATGAATTTAACAAAAATACCAAAATATTTAATATAGGTTGCTGGAGTGGACATTAAGGAGGGGGAGGTGAGAAGAATCACTCTGACAAGACCACTGTCTTTGGAGCGAGGATCAGATGCAGCCGATTACAGAGCTCCTAACTTGCTCCAACGCATCCTAAGCATCTTCAAAGATGTACGGCCAGGATCAGATCTATCTCACTTAAAGGTAACCCTTCCTTCTCCTCTCTCTAAGTTCTAATGTGTACTTTTTTTAGTAATTTCCATGCATCTCTATTATTGTCACACATTTTACCGTCACATCTTACAACATTTAAATATTAAGAAAAATTATAAAAAATTAATTTCTATATAGATGACTCCATCGATTCCCTCTAGTTCTTATGTGTATTAACTAGTTGATAACTTGACAAGCCATAGATTTTAAGGCATAGTTGACTTATACACCCTAAACTTTGTAGATTGTATAAAAAGAACTCTAAATCAATAATGGTATAATTGAAACTCTGAGGCCTAGTTGGATAAATCTTTTGTTTTTAGTTTTTGGTTTTTGAAATTCAAGTCTACCACAACTATTTCACCATGTGTTTTTTTTTTCTTACTTGGTTATTTTAAAATCCAAACCAAAATTTAGAAGAAAAAAAAGTAGCTTGTTTTTGTTTTAGAATTTGAGTAAAACTAAGTTTAAAATTCTAAATCCAAAAACCAAATAGTTAGTATTCACCTAAAAAAAAGTAGCTTATTTTTTTTTTTGAAATTTGGTTAGTATTCACCTAAACAAAGATAACAATAATAAAATAATTGGTTTGTGGAAATTTCAGGTGCCTCCACAGTTCAACATGCCAAAATCACAACTTCAATGTTATGGTGAATCAGTGTATTGCTTCAATGAGGACATGTTAAGGAAATGCAACAATGGGAAGAACCCAATAGACAGATTTGTGGCTGTGGTAGCATGGAATATTTCTACTTTTCGTCCTTTAACTTTTGGTATTTCTCCTTTGAACCCAATTCTTGGGGAGACTCATCATGCTTCAGCAGGCTCCCTAAATGTTCTACTTGAGCAGGTTCTTAATTACTCTATCATCTTCCATCCTCTTCTATCTCTGTCTCTGTACTGACTCTTTGTCGACAGATTTCACACCATCCGCCGGTGAGCGCGCTCCACGCTACCGATGAAAAGGAAAACCTGCAGATGATATGGTGTCAGCAGCCTGTGGCCAAATTCTATGGTACCTAAAATCTCCATTTATCTTTATATAATATATGGAATCAGTGTACAACCTTAGCAGCAAGATTCAATGCCATATATATGGTTTTGCTGTTTTTAATAGGGTCAAGAGGATCTTGAGAAACCAAAAGGTTATAGATTTAACTCAACTCATGGTGGTTACCTTAACATAAATTAATTTTCTACAAGTTTCTTTCACAACCAAATGTTGTAGGACAGACAATTTGTCTCATGAAAATAGTGTAGGTGCACATAGGCTGGCTTGAACACTCATGAATATTGATAGAAACCTATCTTGATATTATTAAGTAGGGAAGTTTCGAGAACTTTCCAATCTTGTCAAAATGCCTAACCCTTTACACCAATATATTTCTCTATCATATAAGTGCCTAAATAGGCATCTAGTTAATTAATCTAACCTAGACATCAAAGTAATAAGCAAAAATAAATAAGCTAAATGTTTGAATTTGAATCCAAGGAAATCAGCATCAGCTAAATTACTTTTGTAGGCACATCTGTGGAGGTGGAAGTAAGGGGGAAGAGAGAGCTGAGACTTTTAAACCATAAAGAAACTTATGTTATGAATTCTCCAAATCTGATGTTCAAATTCCTTCCAACACCTGGGGCTGAATGGACTGGTAATATCCGAATAGCATGCCAAGACAGCGGCCTTGAAGCTGACTTGCGTTGTAAAGGTCTTTCTTTCTTTGGAGGAAATTCTAGATCAATCAAAGGAGAGATTTTGGATAGCCATTCGTCGAAGCCTCTTTACGAGGTCAGCGGTCAATGGGACAGGTAAAATTTAAGATTCTGGATCAAGTTTTTTTCTACATCTCATTTTGGAAGCATCATTAGTTTTCTAGTTTCTAAGAGCATATCTTTATCTTGTGGTTTCAAATCTTTTGTTAGTTCATAACATAACTGGAGAGGACAATTGAACCAAAGAAAGTCCTCTTTTTCTTTCCTTAAAATGTCCAAACAATTCTATATTGACAATCAACCATCATGGAGCGGCTTGTGATCAAGAGTGTCATAAGTAACTAAGATGCGGTAAATTTAATCCATAGTAGTTACCTACTTAGGAAATAATTTTCTAGGTTTCTTTAATATCTAAATGTTGTAAGATCAGGTGGTATGTCTTGTGAGGATAGTCAAAGTGCATGCAAATTGGCCATTATACTCACGAATAGAAAAATAAATAAAAAATCTATATTGACATGTTGTTGGGTCAAGCAGTCTATTCTGAAAAGTGTGTATAAGTTGGTCCAGACACTCACAAATATAAGAAAAATGGCATAGATTCATTAGTTATATCCACTAGGACGTGCGCAAATATGGCTCTTCATTTCCTCTAAACTCATTGAACTTATATTGCAGAACTGTCACGGTGAAGAACATCGAGAGCGGTGAAGTTGCGGTCATATACGATGCAAAAGAAAACATTTGGAGGCTGAGAACTCCTACAGTTCAAGACCTAAAGGTATAACAACAAACACTCCCCATACATGTTTTTCATAAATGATTTTTTTTTTTTGACACAACCCATAAAAGCTCTCTAGACTTGTTCAAGTTCTTCAATAACCAAAACATGCACATCACAATTAGTATATACAAACACATACCTGATTATGAGTTTCACAACTTGCACTCATATTCAACAGGGTGTGCTGCCAAGTGAATCAACAGTTGTATGGAGTGAGGTGAGCCAAGGCATTGTGAGCAAAGACTGGGAAGCAGCAAAAACAGCAAAGAGAGCTATTGAGGAAAACCAAAGGGAGGTTGCAAGAGAAATGGCATCCAGAGGTCAGACTTGGGTTCCTAAGTATTTTACTTTTTCTCATACTAAAGAAGGTGGGTGGGACTGCACACCTATCCAAAAATCAGTCCCTCCAGCCCCCATTACTGTACCCAAATAACATATTCCTTTTTGTTCAATAAAAAAACATGTTTTTATAATTACTCTAGTTTGATGGGACCTAGTGGTCAAGAGGGTCTTAGAAAATCAAAAGATTATAGGTTGAATCTATGGTGACCGACTGACCGCTAGTCTAGGAATTAATTTCCTACGAATTTTATTGGTATCCAAATGTTGTGGGCAACCATCATGGAGTGATTTAGTGGTGGAGGGTCATGAGAAACTAAGAGGTAAATGAGTTCAATCTGTGGTAGCCTCGTACTTAGGAATTAATTTCCTAAGGGTTTCCTTGACATCTAAATATTGTAGGGTCAAGCATATGTCATGTAACAATAGTCGAGGTACGTGCAATGTCTTGTAACAATAGTCGAGGTACGTGCAACCTGATTCAGACAGTCACATTAGTGAACCAAAACTAACCACCCCAACTTGACATCTTGAACCTAACACCACATTATAGTTTTGTTAAAGCCAATATATACCAATCACAGAAAGATTCAACATCTCTGAATAAAACAGAACCTATCCCCACTGTGCTGCCAACGGAAAAATGCAATGTCGCCGGCTGCGAGTCAATACGATCTGTCGATCTCGACCCTCAACCCCTTTGAAATATAGCCCCTCAATGTTAGCCCTCACCTTTGATGTAGGCTCCATTGTAGCTGTTGTCTTTGTTAGTTTTGCTGTTCATATGGCCACGCCCAATTGTTCAACTCGTCATTCTGATTTTTTTGTGAGTTTAATTAATGTCCAATTAAAGTTTAAGATAAAATTTATATATATATATATAAACGTCCTATTACCTTTTGCCATTTGTTTACACAGTTATATTTTTTAAAAATTACAATTTTATATTTTAATCAAATTCACTCTGTTCTTTCAAATTTAATTCAAACAATTGTTAGACATTGCCATGTCGTTTCAAGGTATCACGATTTAATTCAAACAATTTAATTTGGATACCGATAATACTCCCATCTTTTAAAAGAAAAAAAAAAGCATATATATATTTAAAATAAAGGGAAAAGTTGAATGGTATTTTTTTCTTTAATAATAATTTAGCCCAAGGTTTCGTATCATTAGGGAGAAAAAGAAAAAGGAAATGTTGGAAAGTATTGAATGAAGCCTAGTTCAGTATCATTCGCATATTCAATCTTTTGCTATTTTGATATGATTTCCTGATACAATGGTTGATTGAACCGACAACACAACCTAGTTTCTACTTCATTAAAAAAAATAATAAACAATAAATAAATAAAAACGCAAGCACACACATTGGGAGAGGGGGACAAATACCGATTTCGAAGCTCAAATATGTGACCGTGAAATTGAAATGGGTTAACACCAATCAAAATAATCAACTACACCACTAACCCATTCAATTAATAGTTGGGTTGTTTTGAATAAATTACATACTTAATCTATAATTTTGAAGTGTTGAGAACTAATTTCATCAGATGTCTTAAAGATAAGTGATCTGGCAAGAATTCCTTGTGAGGTATCCCCGCCAAGATAATTCAATTGCATCCACAAAAGTGAGGAACCAGTGTCAACCACTATAAGCTAATCGATATACGAATTAACCAAAAATTCATCATGATCACCTATTTAAAAGTTAACTTTTATAAAAAAATTTGACATTCAAATATTATAATATTCGACAATATATTCTGTATAATGGTTATAGTGCACTTAAGTTGACCCAGACACAAAAAAATATATTCTTACTTCAAAATCTATTTAGTTTTTTTCTGTGTTAACACTAAAAAAAAGGAAAGTAAAAAATAGATAATATATCGCCCATTTTTCCATCATATCTCACATCACCTTAGCATTCGGCATTCGGCAAGCGATTTGATGCACCTTAGAATGGTGGTTTTTCTCATTAACACTTTCCAAGACCAGGAATTTACAAGCTAGACCTGAATAAAAATACCAGATTGAACAAAAAAAAAACAAAAAAACAGGTAAGTTATTTGATCCAACAAAGAATCAGAAACTTAAAAAGTAATAAAAGTAAACAAAAGAATTACCTGAGTCAAATAGTTGCATAGTTGGAGAAAAGATAGAGCAATTTATCCAAAGCTTGGGGATAGACTTTTCTTGCAAAAAGGTAACATGGCCTTTGCAAACCATTCCACAAGCAAGGCCACTTTTGCACTTCTTTCTGTAAAACAATATAATTAGATCAACACAACAACAACATCAACATCAACAATATTTCTTTTCTAATAAAACTCAACAACCAACCATACCTTCTTGTCACTTGTCACATGCACACTCACATCAATGGACTGCAAAAATAGCAATATTCAAAATAGTCAACATCCACAAAAAGTTAGAAACCATTTAGTTGATATTAATAAATAAATCAAAATCATACTGTAATATTCTGCAAAAGCTCATCGGTAATATCCTCTGCTCTATAGGATTTTGGATGCCACTTTCTTTCAGACCAATCAACATGCGTTACTGACCAATTTGCAATTCCAGTTGGATCAATCATCTAAAGGATGTAATAAAGGGAACTTATTATAAAGACATACAGAGATATCCAACATTAATTGAAGAATATTTTGGGTTCACCAACTTAAAACGGGTCTCAATTTCATTTTTATTAGAATATGGAGTTCCATCTCAAAACTAATTGATAATGAGAGGAATAACTTATATCTCTTATACATGTTCGTAGGACTCCTTTTTTAATGTGGAACAATGATGAGAACCTGACTAGAGAATTCTCTGGCATAAAGAAGGAAGTGACTAGAAAAATCTTACATTGAAAAAGGTCGGCAAGTAATGCTCATCAGCTATGCAATGGTGCCCATCGAAAGCTGGCTGTGGAGATGAGAATTACATTATACAATTTATCAGTACATGGTGATAATAAGTCGGTATTTAGATACCACATCGGCAGAGGATCAATCATAATTGACTAGATACTGATTTTTTTTTTTTTTTTAATTATGATTGGTCAAATCAATTTAGGCGCACCTCAAACAGAGCATGACCTAAATATTTAATATCCACTAATATTAACTACATGTTACTTTATGTTAAGCCCAAAAAATAAAAAGAGAAAAAAAAGAGAAAGAATTTGTGGCCCATATTGAACCACATATGTGGGCATTATTATTTAGGTCATGTCTGGGCATGACCTAAATATTTCTTCACCTCAAAATCTATATAAAAAGTTAAATTATATAAAAAGTTAAATTATAGATAAGTGATCATCGTGGATTAAATCTATATCTCTTTGTTCCCCAAGATCATCTTAATCACTATGCCATTTCAAAATCCGTTGAAGATTTAAAATGAGCGTCATTGAACGAGCTTGATCGGCTGAGGATTTAAAATGATCACAAAAACTTGGCTCAAAACACACGCCCTCGTATTTACCAAGTGGAAGTTCATGCCAAACGAAGTACTTTAGATATTTGGTACCAAAGTGATTAATGCATATATACTATCTAACAGCTCAAGTTATAAGCAGTCTGGTCAAGACAAACCGGAAACCAACCAAATTTGGCCGGTTTTCATGTGCAAAATGAACCGACCAAACCCCAAACCCCAAAACACTTTTTTTTTTTTTTTTTTGGTTTAGGAAGTTTTTTTCAATTTTTCCTTGAACCCCCTTAAACTGCGACTAAATAAAATGGAGAGTCTCGTGGTTTGTCCGAGCATTGTAATCCTTAAGATGTAAAAAAATGTGTAAGAGAAAATTATACATTGCAGTTTCTTAATTTAGCAACATAAATGTTGTACTAAAAGAAGTTGCAACGGTGATATATAAAAAAAAGAACAAAGGAAACGGAAATACAGAAGACATAGGTTTAAATCACCTGACAGAAATCTCGAAATTTGGAGTAATAAAGATTGTCAGCCAAAACTATCAAAGCATGCTGCCGTTTCATAGTGAACCACTGCGTAAAAATAAAGAAATTTGAGCTTAAACTCACAAGCTATTTCGTTAATTGTCACTTGTGCGCATGAAATAGATATCTCTTCTAAAATCTAGGCCTTAAAGTAAAAAAAAAAAGTGCCGAAGAAATAGGCAAATGTATGAATCAATGCATAATTAAGTCTAGCCCATCAAACCCAGCCTAAGCCTCAAGTGCCACATTTCAAATGTCTAAAAATAACTAAGAGTAAACTATTAAATTTTCAAATAGTGACAGTGGCAACCCAGACAAGCAAAAAAGTTAATGAAAGAACCGAACCGAACCAAGCCGAATTACTCGACTCTTTCCATCAGTGTAAAAAGGGATTCTTCCAAATATATATATATACAGCAGCAGCAGCATGAAACTATTCAAAATTGTGTAAAAATTGATGAATGATCGAAATTTTCAGTGTACCTGTGCACCTTTTCTAAAGTGTTTCTTCTCCACTTCCGGTAACATGCGTTCTGAATACCTGCCATTTCCAGTCGGACCAGGATCCTTAAAGCTGAGAAAATAATTGTTTCTATTAGAATTTAGAAATATGCTATCAAACAATTCAGTGTGGAACATTAAATTCTAGATGTATACTCACCAGTCTACAAAACTTATGTTTGAAGGCATCAGATACTTGTAGATATAGTCAAAGCTATACAATGGCACACAACTGAAAAATAAAAAATATCGTTAAATTTGAGGATAAAAAAAATCATGAAAAGGGAAAGAAAAAAAAAGAAGGAAAAAAACTGAGATTTCTGTCACCTATCAGAAAGTAAAACAAAATGGTGGTTATCTGGATCTTGTAGAGCATTTGCCAACAATCTTCTCTCTGCATCAACCATTGTAATTTTACCCCACACCACCTGCAATACTTATATGTTATATCAATTGTCCAATTATTTAAATTTAAGTGAGAAAAGGGCTTTAGAAAAAGGATAATATGCATATAACAAGGCAAGAATGTGATAGGATCCGAACTCGATTGATATCAAAATATAAAGAAATTACAAGCTTAGCCAAGTTGGTGATAGAAACTTTGAAACCTCCCTTACACTTCTTCAGAACCTCTCTAAAGTCCTAGATGACTAACTCAGAGTCAATATTTGCATAACATTTCACTACACATAGCCCTCCTATTTATAACCATATTATCTAACTAATTGTCCATATGCAGAGACATTGGAGATTTCATTCTGACACCAAATAAACAGTAGACTAATAGCTCTCTATTAGTTTTTAAGCATAACTTAACGCACCTGATCACTACGAATATCCCGATTTAAGAAGTAGCGGCTGACATGAGTTGGTTTCTCCTTAGATGCATGGACATAAACAGTGAATTTGCCTTCATGACCCTGTCAAGAAAATCAGTATGTGAATAACATTTGAAGCAATGAATTTATAATGAAAGAATAACAAGCCAATGTTAAACAAATGATTCCCATTCTTTCTAACAAATTTCATGCTTTATGTGTTCCAAGCCTTGGACATCATTACTAGTGGCTTATGAAACTAAATTAAAACAAAATAGTTTTAAGTATGCTATGCACATGCACGTAATAATTGAATAGTTTTTCAAGAGTAAAAAGCTAAATATTGCAGAAAAATAAAGACAATGCACAATGCATGAAGAAGAAACAGCTTAGATAAGAAAAAAAAAACTTACACTGAAAAATTTGTCCCATAGTTTTTCAAACGGCAAAGTCCCAGGAGTCAAGAACATAAATGCTATCTTTGGAGTTTTTGATGGTACAATAGGTGAATTCAATATTTCATGAAAAACAACATGAGAAGCAACCTCTTCATCAGTAGGTATTCTTGCAAGACCAGGCGGCAGCCAGTCCGTAATGACCTTACAACCTCTAGAAGAAAAAATGTAGCAGGCACCATTACTTTGAAGTGGATACATGTATGCACAGAAAATGAAGACAATGATGAAGAAAACCAAGATGATAATCCACATAGGCTTCTTCATATGAGCACGATGGCAAAAAAATTGCATATCGCGGGGACACCACGCCTGAGTTTTCTTCATCTTCAGCTCAACAAAATGTACTGCAGCTCTATAACTCTAATCAACTTGCATTGCACTTGCTATCTACCAATATGCAAATCTCCAAAGAGAGAAATGCATGTCAAGAGTTACCAGATAATCTGTAACTCGACTGATAAAGGAAATCTGCACTTTGATAGTATACACGAAACTTTGTCAGAAGTTATAGAGAACTTTCTGATTAGCTTAAACGGAAAAGGTAAGGCTCCAAATGATTATAGAACTCAAAAAAGCTCAATGCTTCAAAATAGGGATAGAATCCGTGTCGAACAGTGATTCTTCTAGACACTTTTCGGACACATGTCTAATACGCAATTTTAAGTGTTCTTATTTTTTTTATTAATTTTTTAAATAATCTTTGAGCCCAAATGTTCAGGTCTAAATCTCAAATAATTAATGATATAATTAACTAAATAATAAAAAGAAAAAGTACAAAAGAAAAAAAAAGTTGCCTCTTCCCTTAATCAGAAAAAAAAAAAAAAAAAAAAAAAAAAACTGTTCGCCTTTGCTTTTCCTACATGAAAAAAATGTCTTTATCTGCTAAAATTCTTGTTTGCCACCTCCTTCCACGCCTAACCAACGTACATTGTTAAAACTCGACATTATATACTTAATTTTCACCAGAGTACATCTAGTTTTGTTTTTCAAATACATTTTATACTAAATTTATATATTAAAAAAATAACGTATCCTAAATATATTTGTGTCCTAATTTTTTTAAAATTGGCATATCGCCGTGTCGTATCGTGTCTCATGTCCGTGTTCATGCTTCATAGCTCAAAAGTATAACAGTTCATGCTATTGTAAACATCAAATGACCAGTACACAAGGCCTAAGCCCTGTACACTGCTAGAAACTTTTAGAGTAAAAGTTACTTTCCAACAATCAGTTCAACAAGACTCTGTAAAAGTAGTAAGAGTATCCAAAGAACAGTCCATCAAAACCAATCTATACATTTCAAATCAGTCCAACGCCTATTCAGGTTAAAATTATACCTACGTTGCTCATTATAACGACAAGAACAATGATAATACGAGAAAAAAAAACGCTATGAAATTCAAATCGAAGACTCAAACACACCAAATTCAGTAGTCAGGAACAATGATGATACGAAAAAACACTATGAAATTCAAATTGAAGACTCAAACACACCAAATTCAGTAGTCAAGAACAATGATAATACGAAAAAGCGCTACGAAATTCAAATCGAAGACGCAAACACGCCAAATTCAGCAGTCAGCTCATCTGAAAATCACAAGAACAATGAACGAAAGAAAATGTAGAGCCTAAACTCATCTACAAGAATACAAGACAATCCAAAACTGTCGATAACGAAATAGAATGGAAATCTCCATAAAAATAAAACGGAATCAGAACCAGAATCTGAATCGGAATCAAAAAAACAAAATGCAAGAAAGATTGAAATGAGGTAATTAGGAATCATAATACCTCACAGAGAATGATGATCTCGCGATCCACGAAGAAGCAATGGTTGATTTGATTACAGCAACTTCAAGATCCAAATTCATGAAAATAAAAAAAGAAATGGAAGAATCATGGATTTATATAGCAGCGCAGCAGAAATGAAGAATTTATTAACTTGTCTTTTGAAGTCTTGTGATTTCAATTTCCAAGTGAGAGGCGTTTCTTTTCTCTCTCTCTCTTCTTTTAAAAAGGAGGGAAAAAAAAAACAAAACAAAAAAACAATTTTCTACTTTTCGACATTCAGCGCGCTATTTATTCAAATGGAAAGTAAATCAATTCTTTTCTTGTAAACATAATTAATTCTCAATTTTGTTTAGTAAATTTATTATACATTCTGCCTCTTATTATATTTGTAACACAATTTTTAAAATAATTTATCTATAATACATAATTTTCTATCAATAATAGAGTGATTGAACATAATTTTCTATCGGTGACATAACTTGACTAAGAATAGATTGAATTTAAAACTCAACCAGTGATAGAATTTAATTTCGATTTTTCTACTACAAATAAATTAATTTTATTTTGTGTTTTGTATGTACATGCAAAATCTTTTTTCTTTTATTAAATAATATATATATATATATATATATATATATTTTTTAAAGCGTTTAGTTATTAGAGATTAGAATTTATAACTGTTGTAATATGATTCTACATCATTCAATTATGGTGAGTTGATTTAACTAGTAAATGAGTTGGGACAAAAAATTGTTAAAAAAAGTAAAAGTTAGGGCAAAATTGCAATCGTGAGCTTTTTTTATTTTGTTTTATTTATTTATTTTGAGACAAGCAATCGTGAGCCTTATATGCCATATATAATACAAATTATAAGTATTTTGTTATTTGAGAAACCAATCGGGGATTACCAAATGATCAGTCGGTGGTACAATTAGTTATCTCGTTTGGTGTTAATTAATTTCTACTATACGGTCACGAGTTCGATTCGTATAATTAGTATTTGTAATCTTCCTCTCCCAATAAATTTGTAACCATATAATACAATATTTGCAAACTTTTTTTAATATATATTTGCAAACATTAAAGTAAATAGTATGGGACGTTATCTAGAAAAATGTGTAGTATTGCAAGAGTTTTTAAAATATATACAGTAGGGAAAGTTATGGTGGATTAATTATAATTATTTGAATAAAAGTATACGTTTTTTTTTATCAGTTATTGTTTTAATTCACACTGTATCTTATGTTAAAAAGAAGTGTATTAATGAGTTTTGTTAGTGCCAACAAGAACATAGTTTATTGTTAGTGCCAACAACAACATAGTTTGAAGTGACGATATGATTTAGAGTAATCAAAAAGTATCTTTTATGTAAAGTTTACGATCCCCTTCTCTAATTTATATTAAAAAAAAACACAATTTTAAGTAACAATATGATTTAGAGTAATAAAAAAATTACATGTTAAATATGTAATTTACTGATAAGTTTTTTAAGTTATACAAAATATCACTTAGTTATGTCTTTATCAACATTTTAAATTCAATTATAGTTTCACATATATTACCCATGAGATGAATAAAAATAAAATTGTTGGTCTCTAGAGGGTGGCATGGTCAAAAGCTTGAGTTTTACTCTCTCTTCAAGATTTTAAGTTCAAGACTCACATGTAACATAACAATTTCAAATTAATACCTACGGATTTTCTTGACATCCAAATGTTGTAGGGTCAGGCGGTATGTCCCGTGACATTAGTGCGCTTGTGCACACAAGCTGGCCCCGACAGTCACAGATATCAAAAAAAAAAAAAAAGACTCACATGTAATATTAATCTATAGACACTTTTCGTATCTCTATTTTTCGGTGTTTCTCGATAACTAGCCAAGAGACAGAAGTGGTTACCTTGGTTATTGTGGAGCGAATCTGCAAGAACGAATCGAAGCATTTGGAGTCCAATGAATACTTACGGTAACAAATCGAGAAAGAAAAAAAGAGTTAAAAGAGCAAAAATGAACCAAGCATGACTTCCCAAACTTTTAAAGATGCAGTTTGAGAATTTAGATTAATTTCTGCTATCTTTGAAGAAAAGCAAGGCAAGTCATCCTTGGCTCATACTTACTCTCCAACTCATGAATATGAGAATGAACCTTCACAAATTTATTTTGCATTGAAAATATATTTAAAGGGATATATCACAAATAAAAAATGCATTTCTTCATTGGTTTATTTATAGGCTGTTGAAAAGAATCTCAGCATCTCAATCTCTCCTTATATTCTTCATTATCTTATCTCATATACTTTCTATAATTTTGCTTGAAAAAATCTTTAAACTATTTGTTCTACTTTCATTTTTTTGTGTTGAGGAATATCGAGACTTCTAAGAATGAATAAAAATATGTGTTTTTTTTTTTTTTTTTTTTAATCAATCCAATCCTGAAATGGAACCAATTCATACTAGATTACTCATCACCGATTAATTTTTAGAAGCAATCTTATATTATTTAATATTTTGAATTATTATTTTTTTCTTTTTTGAATTTGCTCATGCCATTTTTTTGGATGCGAGATGAAGAGATTCATTTTGAGTTATGGGTTTGTTATGAAAACGGTAATCACCAATCGATTTGGAGACGTAAAACAGAGAATACGAAAAACGTAAAAGGAGAGAAAAGCATAACGAACGCATGTGGAGCAGATGCTGATGCGGAATGCGAGACCCCGACTAGTAATCTCAGGGGCATTAATACTCTATTATTTTCTATTCCGACTTCATTGAACATATATATATATATATATATATATATTTTTTTTTTTTTTTTTTTTGATACAACAATATTGGAGAGGGAGATTCAAACCTATAACCTCATAGTTACTAGATCGTACAAGATGTCAGTAGAGCTATGCTACCTTTGGCACTTCATTAAACCTATTTTGTATCTTAATCTCATGTATAACTTTCATTTCTTCTTGTCAAACTTTTTTTTATGATCGGAGTAAGAGCTTTAGTCTTATAATATCTGAGATATCAATAACTCATTCCTAAATCGAAACACAATTAAGAATGTTTATAAATTGATGTTATTAGTGAATTTTCAATTTAAAATCTTGAAGGAAGCATATACAAAGTCTAAATATTCGATCAATTACACCACACATACTTAAATCAACAACATTTAGGATTATGGATTCCAATCCATTCCCCTTTAGGTCATAAACAAAGTATATTAGCTGATATTGGTATAGCTTGTCAATTGAAGTTGAATAATTCATGATCCTTTTTATAAACATTAATTTAGTACAATAATTAATTAGGCCAATCCATTTTTTATGGTAAGTGTTTAGAGAATGAATTTGTAAGAATCAAAGTGGAGAGAAATGATGTATTGGGATAAGGTAATGGGAATAAACACACATGTGTGTATACTTTTAGCATATTGATCACAACTTGGGGCTATGGCTATATTTTGACTTCAAATGGAGATAGGGAGTGTGAAAGCCATGAGATATAATCTCACAAGAATATAAGAATTATTTGGTTGACATTTGTGATTGAGACTAACAACTTAGCATTCAAGAAGGTCCTCCAACAAGAAAATCAAAACTAACGATTTTTTTGGAAATTTGTTATGTATATCAACTTTAGGGTGATCTATTAGAATTATAGTATATTTATATCAAAAATTTGTTTATACCAAAATTCTAAGTGATTGAACTCAATCGAACTCAATCAATAACCCATGATTGAACTCAATCAGTTTGTTAAGTGATTGAGCTCAACTGATTGAGTTCAATCACTAGTTATTGATTAAGTTCGATTGAGTTAAATCACTCAGAATTTTGGTATAGGTGCAATTATTTTCAATTTTGTGTTATAGATGCAATTTTTTAACTCATTTATGTTATTTATTCAAAATCCATTTTTTTTCCATAATATTTAATTATATTTTTTATGTTTATGTTTTTTGTCTTTTTTTTTTAAATTTTGGAGATGAAGGGTTTCGACTCGTAACATTTTAACTACGTATATGATTTGCTTCTTTTAACTATTATGCATGATTTGACTGCTTGATTTTTAGTAGTTTTCTCGCGATTGATTGATTTTTTCACGAACTTCTTTACAATTTTTTTTCTTAAAATTTTGAGTATAAATGAGGGGAAATGAGATTACAAATACTGTGATCAAACCTCTGATCATGGATTAGAAATGAATTAACATCAAAGTAGATAATCAATCGAGTCACCTACTCGTTTGGCGTTAAATTAACCGCCAACTCGTTCGGCGTTAAATTAACCGTTGAGACCTAGTTGAAATATGTTATTCCATGAATCTCTTTAAAACCCATTAGATAGAGACTAAATTGAAAAATAAAAAATCAACAGATTAGAGAGAGAAAAAAAATATATATATATATATATTTTTTTTTTTTTTGTTCCTGATCTAATCTTAAACTTGAGACCTTCAAAAGAGTATACCTCCAAAGTGCAAGTCTTCATCCACTGTGCCTAAAAAAAAAGAAAAAAGTATATTTAAGATTTTTATGACAAAAAACACTAACGGAAAAGGGCTATCAATCTTTAAACATATTCTAAAATATTATAAATGTGGTTCAAATATTGACAAATATATTTATGAAAAATGATCCTGAGCCCTTGGAGAAGTGATGGGGAATCTGATGCCTAATTGCTGCATGTAAAATGAGAAGAGAATTTTAGGAATCAGTTAAATTTTGACTTTGAGAGATTTATGATTTGGACCAAACAACATGGATGCAAAGTCATGAAAAAAAAGACCATTATTATTTTTAATGGATCAAATACCGAACAGATCAATAACGCATTGATTTTATTGTTGGATAATAATTTAATTGATTATATGTAAATCTGATAATCGATATTTGACTCTTATTTATGTAATAGGAGTAAAACTCTCTATGTTGGATTTGTAGTCCCTTCCCCTACTATATATATATATATATATATATATATATATTTATTTATTTATTTATTTATTGCTGATTTTTGTCATGGATACAAGTTTAATCTTTTAACTCAATTCCATTTGTGAATTTTCTATCATCAAAATCAATAAACTCGTGAAGGAAAAACAAAAAACAAAAAGGAAAAGGAACATAAAATAATTTGCAGTATGTTTAGAATAGAAATTTAGATAAATTGTTTTTTTTTTTTCTTTCTTGAACGTGTCCTCAAAGGTGTATTTCTTTAATCAAATATTATTTCTAGAAGAGTAATTTTAAGGTTTATTTCGAGCACTTCTTTGGATTTCTCTTTTCTTTTTCTTTTTCTTTTTTTCTTTTTTTGCTTTAATGTTCAGGTGATTTAATTTATATTCTTTAATTCTTTTTAGTTTCAACTATATAAGATTAGGAATTTAAACGCTGATCTTTTAGTTCATTAGTAAACACTAATATGATTGACCTATTATTTAATTTGTATTCTTTTAGCTTATAAAATTGGATTTTGTTCGTCCAAATATTTCTCAAATATAAAAGAGTCTAGCTAGCTAGAAGAATTTGCAGCCATTTGATATCTTAAAATATTAAAATAGCTAAAATTTAAATCATTTTCATAAACTCTAATACTATATCAAATTATCAAAGAATTTTATCTTGAAACCAATTGAATATATAAGTTTACTCATTTTCTCAATAAGAAATTCCTCAACGGATTAAAGAATGGGTCGAGACGATGACTAGGTGTTTGAAGATGATCAAGAATAAAACATGAGAAAGATAGAGAGGGAATAAGAGTCCAAGAAGACCGTACCGACCGAGCGACAAGTGTCGAAAGTCGGACGGCAAGTCGTTCTTGGCTCATATTCCGCTCACTATCTCTTCATCCATTATTCTTCGGTCCAAATAATCGCTCCCTTATATTTGTTCACAAGTTTGGTGGAGAAGCAGTGAGTATTTATAGGTTCCAAAACCAATCTTGCTCTTCAAAATGCCTTGGAATCTAATGGCTTGCTAAAGGAAGTTGAATGGGATCTGATTTCTTTTCATTAGGCTTTTAAATAGTATGATCGATATCGCGGATTGATATAATGGTCGAAGAGAATTTGTTGAGATAATTAATAAGTTCTTACCCCATAATTAATTTATTTCTTTGACATTCAAATGTTTTAGAGTTAAATGGTTTAAAAATTTTAATTTTTAATTTTGTGTGTTATAGATCTTAATTATTTTAGTATTAGGTTACTCAACCAAACGTATTCAAGTGCAACCGAAAGAGACGATGACTTGATGGTTTCATTGTTTGGTTGTAATCTAGTTTAACAATATGATTACGTCTTCGATTCTCTTTGAGGGGTTTGTGGTCCCTTTTCCTGACTTGTACTAAAATAAAATAAAATAAAAATTAGATTTAGGGTCCACTACTAAAAAAAATATAAATTTATAAGATATTTATAATTTAACCACATGTTTTAAACCTAGTCAATGTGAGCTCTGCCCTAGTGATGAAGACTTGGTAAATTTCCATTTAGACATATTTATAAACATCTAGTATAACAAGCATGAAGTATAACCAATAGTGCATCCGTTCGAATCCCATCTTTATAAATCGTTGAACACTAAAAAAAATGAAGTATTTAACTTTTTTTTTTTTTTTAGTGTACCAACATTTGAGGTGGGGATTTAAATTTGCTAGCTCGAGATACATGTCAAATATGGTTGTAACGAACAATTAGCACGTGTAAACTCGACTGTGTACGAAGTCAACAATTGGCTAGAATTCTCATGTGAGCAGAGTCCTAGAGAATCTTATCCGGGGAGAACAAATTCCGGCAATGACATTGGGAAGAAAACCTGCAACAATGCCTTGGAACCGTCCATCTGATTTAGATTCTCATTCCCATTATAATGCAAATTGTAATGGCAAAAAGGGAATTTCCAATCATCTTGCATTTGGAATAATCATTGTTCATCAAGATTACCTCAACAGCCCACCATTGAAACAGAGAGATTCTCATTGCTCATGCATCCACAGATATGAAAATATTCACTTTCATCTAATATGGTTTCTTTTTTCTATGGAAATTGGAAAATCACAGCATCGTCCCCCTATATCAGAGGTAACCACGCTTGTTCATAAATCAGGCACCGAGAGACATTAAAGAAATGGAGACACGTGATGTGTCTACAAAATATATCACGAGAGAGTCTCGAACATGGGACTTTGAGAGAAAGAAAGAATAGTGATTTCTTTCCGGAAATGAATATTTTTTTAAACTGAAAATTGAAGCTTTGCTTCACTGTATATCCACGACACCTGCGGCTGCGGCTGTCCCAAGGTCTAAATCCTAGAGACAACAAATAATTTTATAATTCAATTCATTCATGCTTTCGAACCTGAGAACGTCGAGGGGAGTATACTTTAGAGACCTCAAGTCTCTACCAATGAGGCTGTTTTGTGGAGACAGATGAATATCGGATACAAACAATTTCATTATATTCATATAGTAATAACTAGTAATAAGCTTTCTCCAATGACATTGTCATTTACACCGAATACAAATTAATATCACGAGAAAGCATAGTTACATAAGATTATCAGAAAATCATAAAAACTGGCTACAATTTATTCTATAACTATTTCGTTTAAACCTCCTCGAACTGCCATTCTTATATCACCATGTCTCCTACAACACTCCTTCATGTAACTCTTACAGCACACACCAAATTCTCTCTTCTCCAAACCTACACAGGATTTTCTAATTCTGAGTTGTGGGATTGTCCTTCTGCAGCTTTTACAATTGTTACTTATTTCTCTGTTTACCAAAGCCTTACAAGTACTGACAGGTTTCGGGCTCGAATGGTCAGGTTCAAGCTCGAAACTAGTGGTAGTTATGATCGTTCCACCGTTATCTCCATTTGATGCATTACAATGAGGATGAAACCCTTCATTTGGAAGACTTACTGATCTTGATTTACAAGGTCCAGCGCAATTCTTCCCATGCTTCTCGGACTCCGCGACAAAATTGGAAATGTCACAGCTTCCTTGGTGGCAATGCTTATGGTCTTTGAGGAGTTCTAGACTGCATTCAGGTGGGTGTTGCTTTTCAGTTGGGTCCACACATTTGGTATTCTCAGATATATGATGCTCACATTTAGGAGTTTGGCTATTATGAGTGCAGCATCCACTATCATGGAGCTCAAAACTGCCTGCAGATCCATCAGGGCCTGCAGGTGAGCTTGTGCATTTGATTTCCTCACATGAAGTCGATGCACATTTCTGAGACAAGCAGATCTCTTGAGTACTTTTTGTACTGCAATGTTTGTCGTCAACATGATGATCGGCGCATGAAAAATGGGCATGATGGTCATGTTCATGAATGTGTTCAGTAGATTGGCTATTATGAGTACAACAATCAATTTCATGGAGCTCAACACGACCTCCAGATCCATCGGGACTAGCGGGTGAGCTTAAGCATTTGATTTTCACACATGAATTATGAGACGAGCACAACTCTTGTGTGTTCTTAAGAGCACAGTGTCTGTCGGCATGATGGTCATGATCATCAGGCTGGTCATTATGGACGCAATGTTCATGTTCATGTTCATGTTCATGTTCAAAGGGTTTTACACTGACTGAAGAATTATCGACCTTAGAGCATGAACTAGAATTTTCCAACCCGGAATCACACTCGGAAATAGGGTTCTGCGGTAGACAACCATCATGAGTTCTCTTGAGTGAGTCGCAGTCCTCTTGTTCATGATGATGATGGTGGTGGTGATGGTGGTGATGACTAGATGAGTGGGAACTGTCATTGTTGCACCTTTGATCATGGGTGTGACCATGTTCACAGGGTTTTACACTGCCTGCAGAATCATCTACTTTAGAACATGAGTCCACACTTTTACTTTTCTTGCATGAACTTGAAGTTTTCAACTTGGAATCACACTTGGAAGCACAGTTCTGAGTTACACAACCATCATGAATGTTCTTGAGAGACTTACAATTCTCGTGCTCGTGAGGATGGTGATGGTGATGATGACTAGAAGAGTGGGAACTATCGTGGTTGCACCCGTGATCGTGGGTGTGACCACCATGTTCGTCTGAATGACTACTAACATGACAGCATTTATGTTTGGAGGAACAACGAGTGGCAGAAAACTTGCCTGACTTTTTCCCTCTGTGTCTGTCAGTTCCTCGCAGCAGAAGCATACTGTTGAGGGTAACGAGCAAACAGGCACCACCATCAGCAAGAACTGCAGCCCAAACAAGTGGATGGCCACCAAATGCCAGGCCGAGGACAGCAATCCTAAGAGCGACCGACAGAATAACATTTTCAATTACTTTACGATTAGCTCTTCTTGCAAGTCGGATGGCTTTTGGAATTTTTCGGATGTCATTCGTCATTAAAATTACATCTGCCGTTTCTATTGCGAGGGCTGATCCTGAGATTCCCATCGATATGCCGATATCAGCCGTGGCCAAGGCAGGGGCGTCATTTAAACCATCACCAATCATGGCTGTTGGTCCCTCTCTTTTGAACTCATTGATGAGTCTTGTCTTGTCTTCAGGTAGAAGTTCAGCATGGACTGTTTTTAAAGCCTTTCCCAACTGCACATAGGATCAGTGAAGCACATATATTATCTTAGTTGATAACTAATTTTGAGTTCTTTACAAATGGTAACAAAAGTCATTACTTGTTCTGAAAAGTTTGGATTTTAAACTAGTAAATGTCAAATGATTGAGCAGAACAATTTCTTGGGAGATCAAAAGACAGAATTCTAAACATTGGTGCAAGGCGAAAAATCTATACGACAATGATGCATATATAAAACAGGGGACAAGAATGCTTACTTCTTCTTGTGCTTGCAAGGCTGCTGCAGAACTGTCTCCAGTGAGCATGGCTGTTTTTATACCAAGAGATTGGAGCTCATCCATGGCCTCCTTAGCTCCTGTTCTGCAAGAATCAGATAGACTAAAGATTCCAGCTGCATTAGTTCCACAGAATATGTATCCAACAGTCTTTCCATTCTGCATTTCATCTTCGATCTCTGGGACTGAAAATATTTACAATTACAACCACCAGTAGGATGATAAGAAGAAATCAGTACTTGTTTGTTCTCAACCAAAAAAAAAAACTCAAGAACTTTCTTATGTTATTTATGAAGCATTTGTTTAAAGTGAAAAACCCAACCTTTTGTACAGTGGGCTCTTGTAGCAATTTTTTTGTTTCCGATATAGATGTCTTTCCCATCAATCCGACCTCGAACACCTTCTCCAGGAAAATTTTGAAAGTCCTCCACATTTTCAGGTTTAGGATCAATGAATAGTGATCTTCCATGGTCAACTAGTGCAGCTGCCATTGGATGACTGGACTTGCTCTCGACGCTCGACACCCTTGAAGAGAGAAAGCAAAGGTTGACACAAAAATCATTAGCTTCTATATACTGCACAGTTCAAACCTTCAAAATAGTAGGATATCTCTTCAATCTTCAACAGAACTGGATGAAAAGACCATTAGTTTTGCACTTACCAGTATAGCAATGTCTCTAAGCTTATATTGTCCTTATCAAGAACTTGAAATTCAGTCACCATAAACTCTCCTCTTGTTATTGTTCCAGTTTTATCAAAGGCCATGATTTTAATTTTGCCAAGAGTTTCGAGGTAGTCGCCTCCTTTGATTAAAAGGCCAGAGGTAGCTGCCTTAGAAAGTGCACAAAAAGATGCAACAGGTGTGGAAAGGATTAGAGCACAAGGACACGCGCTTACTAACACGACCAGGGCCATGTGAACCCAATAACTAAGATTGGGACGTCTCAAAGCAAGTGGAATCACGAATGTGCAAACCGATAGTATAATAACAGCTGCATATTATAGAACAATCTGTATCAATATCAAAAGTGAGAGGTGGTTTGAGCAAAAATCAAACCTTCAAGGTATTGTCCAACAGAAAATCAAAACATATGCGAGGCTTAATTGATAGGTTTTCTTTATAACCGTGAGTGTCAGGGCAACGTAAGTGCACCTCGACTATTTTCACAAGACATACCTCATGAGCCTACAACATTTGAATGTCAAGGAAACCGATTTCCACAGTAGTTGGGAAGAACGGACATTCCAAGAGATCGAATTCTAGTCTTCTAACTTCTTTTTTTTTTAGTTTAACATTGGAGTGGGGGGATTCAAACACATGACCTCCTAGTTCATGGACCGTACTGATGCCGTTGAGCTATTGCTCTTGTTGGCAATTCAGTTCAAGTCTTCTATCTCAAACAACATAGATGCTAAACCTCAAAACTTAGATGATAAAATCCTAAGTGGTGGAGGGATGATTTGTAAATGCAAGTGTCCACTAGATTACTTATCCTTTTGCCTCCATAAGTTAGCTTCGAGATAAAGTGGGTGAAAATAAATGAAATACTAGCCAATTTATTTTTTTTGAAACAAGGTAACCATGTCCGTCCCTAGGCCAGGGGAGACATCGAAGAAGTATGTCACAGGTGAGTTTCGAACCTGTGACCTTGAAGGGAGCATACCTTCAAAGCCCAACCTTCAACCACTCTGCCACCTCTTGGGGACAATACTAGCCAATCTATCATACCTGGAGTATAGAAATAAGCCAATTTGTCAATGATCCTATGAGTCTTAGATTTATTGTTCTCGGCCTCTTCGACAAGCTTAGCCATTTTAGCCACCACACAGTCTTCAGCAACAGCAGTAGTCCTAACAGTAACATAGCCTGAACAGAAAAGAACCCACAATCAAAAAATTCATTAACTTTCCAAAGCAGAAGAGAATCCTTGAGAGTGAGAGAGATTATTACCATTCAGATTAATGGTACCAGCCCAAACAGTGGAATTGTTTTGTTTGGAAACAGGGAAAGATTCACCAGTAAGCGTTTTCTCATCCACTTCACAATTCCCTTCCACAACAACTCCATCAATGGGAATCTCTTCCCCGGCCTTCACGGCCAGCAGAGTCCCAAATTTGACCTCGTCGGCACCGACAACTTCGCCCGTGTCGGCTAGAACCGCTTTCTGAGGAGCAATGCTCATAAGGGACGACATGACAGCCCTGGCCTAAGCACATTTGATTGAGCTTTAGATTTCTAAACTTTGAATGCACACAATGGACTAAAATTCAAGCTGATCTAGAACAATAATTTAGAACCAAATGGGTCAGTGGCGCAATGGTTTCATCGTTTGGTTGTAAATCAGTTCAACACAAGCATCACAGGTTTAATATCGAGAATAATTTAGAGAGAGCGGGAGAGAAAACCTTGTGGCTCGCTCTGGACTCGAGCCAGTGGGAAATCGAGAAGAGGAAGACGATGGTAGCAGCTTCCAAATAATCATTGATCACAATTGTCCCAATCACTGCCATAATTTAAACAGCATTTTCATAATTGAGTCGTAAAATAAAATAAAATAAGTTACAAGTGAATTGAAAATGGACCTGCGAGGAGAGCAAGGCAGTTGACGTCGAAGATTCTGAGATTGCGAACGGCGGCGAAGCTTTTGAGGAGAATCGGCGGGATTCCGGCAGCGACGGCGGCCAAAGCTAGCCATCGGAAATTAGGGTTCACATATTTCAGAAACGAGAGAAGCAATAGCAGCCCGCTCAGCAATGTGTAAGGGCTCGGCCATTTTTTCCGGTGACTTTTCTCATCTCCGTACGATCGGACGTTCGCTTCTAACCTCGCTTGGTTTAGGGCTTTAACTGTCGTAACATTTTTCAATTTATCGAATTTAATCTTTTTCTCAACCATAAAATTACATATTTGAATTTGGAGATTTTGGATGTATATTAAAAAAAATAATATAATTTTATTTACGGCCCAATTCTCTCAATCAATTTGAATTTAGAAGGTTTCAATCACGAATCCAATACCTCTAGGTCATTAGCTATATATAAATACTGCTTGAACTAATATTTTATTGATAGAAGTCTATAAATTGATAGAAGTCTAATGATGATAAAACATAAATTTTGGATAAAATATATATTATAAATATATTATTTTAAAAAATATACTACAATAATAATGAAGAGCAAAAAATATGCTATATGGACAAATTCCCTTTGAAGCTAACTCTCCTCAAATATTTTTAATTTATTTTTTTTATCAACATTTTTTAATTTAATCTAATTAGATGTATTTTTTCGTTACAAGTTTAAATTTCTAAATTTGTCGATATTGTTCTATTCTAAAAAAAATATTATATGCTAAAGGTAGCACAACTCTATTGTACGACCTAGTAATCATGAAGTTATAAATTTGAATCTACCTCCTCCAATATTATTGTATAAAAAAAAATACCATATTCATTTTTCCTTCAATTGTAAAACTAGTTTTAAATCATTTATAAAAGTTAAATGTATTAGTGTAACTTTTGAATTAATAGAAGTCCTTTAATATTAATTTAAGTGAAGAATGTTGTTCATAATATGAATGTATAGGTAGTAGAAATGAATGTCGATAAGAGCAATACCTCGATAATATTATTGCACACTTAATGACCAAAAAATAATCGATTCGATATCTCCCTTCTAAATTATTATAATCTAAAAATAAATAGGGAAAATGAATGTGCCGTAATTTAATAAATAATAGTGAAAAACGGTTCTAGATAACATATTTAGTTAACTCTTTGACATGGCTTTAAGAATGAGTTTATATTTTAAATTGTACTTATATATTTAACAACAAATTCCCTCTTAAATAAATTTTGATTGAGTTGATTTCAATGATCCACAATCAAACAAAAATAAAATTATAAGTCTAAAAGAATTGTCATAATTATTTATTTATAAGAGTACATAGCAATGTAGTGATGTGAAAAAAGAAAAGGAACATTATTCTTCTTTATAGAAAGCATTTCCATGTCATCAATCACTTAGAAACAGAATATATAAGGTGGGACCCACCATATTGAATTCACACGTCATCTTTTTTAATAGGGTTCCACTTTTATTTTTTGTTTTTTCCAAATAAATTGAGCTCCACTTTTTCACCTCTCACCAACAACAAATTACAATTTCTGCTTAAAAAAATGCTATTTCGTTATAAATAAAAAATAATTAAATAAAAATCTCATTTATAAAACAATTGGCATCAACGGGTTTCCAAGTTTGGTAGTTTGTTAGAATTTTTACAAGTCATAATGACCCTACCATTATATTTAAGTTTTTTTTTTTAAATAATAATAAATAAAATAAAAAAAAAAACTTTTTCATCATGCTTTATTTACAACAAATAAAGGTGATTACTTTTAAATATGGTTGAATAAAAAAGAAATCCTCTCTCATTGGGATAAAATTCACAAAATTTTAACTTATGGATGAAGAAAAAACTCTTATATCCCATTTTATCTTTAATTCTATTTTTTAAAACACAATATTTAGGAATAATTAAAAAAAATTAACATAATATTTAGGAAATTTCAAATTGTAACTTTTTATTAATAAGTTACCCATTATGTCATAATTATGTTATTGTTTAGTTAAATCTTATTTTTTTAGTCCATTTAAATTATAATTCTTAGTTGCATAATCTTTCCAAAAGCAAACCATATTTCTACTTATTTTTTAAACTTTTAGAAATAGAAAAACAAAATATGTATACATATATATCGATCGTTATACATTCAAAAAAAAAAAAAAACCTTCATATATCTTCCAAATAAGAATACAACAATTATCATCGGGAGCTGCTTTCAAATCTTGATTAGATCAATAACTAATTAAGTATTCTTCTGGCTCAGGAATTACTTGGGAATCACGCGTCAAAGGAGGTTGTAATTTCTTATTCATAATTAATTCATTTAATTATTATGAATGTGTTATGTGTTCCTGTGATAAATGTTAAGAAATAGTTTCCTGAAATTCCGCTTTATCCTATGCTTTCCAACATATATCATATCGTTCATTACTACCAAAACTAAATAAAATCTATATTCATTCCACATTTGTCAATTACCAGAACATAGTTTAACAAATAAAAACATTTATTAGTTGAATTAATTCAACCGGGTTAGCTCTAAGTTCTAACAAAAAAAGAGAGAGAATTAACTAATGTATGAGTATATAACGAGTATACCAGTGATGAATTTCAACCCTATCACTTCCAGAATTAATTTTTTACCTACTTTTTTATATTTAAATATTATTAAATCAGACGATATATTTCATAAAAATAGTTAAAGTATATCGGTATTTATGAAAAGAAAAAAGGAAGAGAAAACATACCGATTTGTGCTTGAGAGACCAAGAGATTGTCATGAACAACGATTAGAGTTCTTGTAGCAACAACAACTCTAATATCTTTTACTCCATCCATCGCTTTCAGTATATTTTCAACTAAGGGAATTTCAGAAGAGCAACAAATCCCCAAAACGTCAAAATAACTTTTGTGCAGCTTCCCACCATTGTTTCCGGCCACCACCACCTCCGTCGCCGCGGCCGCCGCCATAACTTTTCCTCACTCTCAATATTATCCAAAATAATTCCCCAAACACCTAAGTTTGAGAATATCAAAATTAACATATAATATATATAATCGCACAAATTTTGTAACGCCCAAGGTATTTATATATGTTTATATTTTTAAAAAAGTTAGGTAAACAAGAATATTCTTGTGTGTTTAAAAGAGAGAGACTAACCTGGAGAGAATTAAAGAGAGGTGCAATAATATTAAAAGCTACTGAAAATTGGGAAAATGAGTTTCTTGTGGGAGGTTGATGAAAGGCATTTGTTTGGGAGAGATAATATATGGGGAGGCCTTAAAATAATGAAGGATTCAAGCTTGTGGAAATGCCTTTTTATAATAGCAGAATTTGTGTGATAAATTGTATTTGGTCAAATTTTATATATTATATGTTGAAATATTGGAAAAAATTCAAATATAGGGTAATACCAAAACTCTCCCGTCATTAAATTTATATTGATGTCGTTGAATTACCGGTAACTTTTATTTGATTTATATATACATTTATTAATTTAAATCAAATAATTTTATCTAAAATATTTAAATAATGTAATTTTAGTTATTTTATATATATTTATATATATATATATATTTTAAATGAATTTAGGTTAAAATCAAATCTCTATTTCACCAATATATTAAATTTTAAAATTAGTTTAGTCAGGATGTTGTAGTTTATTATTGATTTTGTTATCTTCCTAATAATTGAATGTTTCCAAAAAAAATATCATCGTAAATTGAAATTGAACATTATTAAAACAATAAAAAATATAAGTGTTGGATTTTAAAACATTGAGATTAAATAAAATCTTCCCTATTGGAGACTGCAAGTATTTATTTTCTCTTTAAAATTGATGTTTTGGTTTTTAAATTTGAATATGGTTTCTATTTTATTGACAAGATATTTAAGTTTAGACTTGCATTTGATCTATAATCATACAATCTATCATTGAAAACACAAAGCCTATATTTATAAGTTTCATATCATCATTTTGTTAGGTCAATTATGAATGGTAAATTATACTCCAAAGACCTTTTAGAAACCAATTCTCAAGAACTCTGTCTCTTTTACAATTCTCAAGAACTAAATTAATTGTTCTTTTTTTAAACCTTGGGAGCCAATTCTGTTCCTTTTAGAAACCAATTCTCAAAAACCTTGGTAACCAACTCTCTCTTTTTCAATTCTCAAGAACTAAGGCCCCGTTTAATAACCATTTGGTTTCTTGTTTTTAGTTTTTCAAATTTAAGGCTTATTCTCTCTCAAATTTCCTACAATGTGCTCCATCTTTCCTACCATTTATTCATCATTTTTTAAGAAAGTAGAAAAATATTAACCAACTTTTAAAAACAAAAACAAACTTTGGGAAGCTACTTTTTTTTTGTTTTTAAAAGTTGGTTGACCTTCACCTACTTTCTTAAGGAAAGATGTACGCATGATAAAAAGAATGAAACAAATTGTAGGAAATTTAGAGAAAATAAGCTTAAATTTGAAAAATAAAAAATAATGAACCAAATAGTTATAAAGCGGGGCCTAAATTGTTATTTTTAAGACTCCAACACAACTGCTAATGGATGAGAAAAATGAGGTTTTGAGTCCATTTTAATCATTTGTACACATTTTATGTTAATTGAATTATATTTTTACTGGTCAAAAAAATTAAAAGGTTAGTTTTAAAAGTTTATGACCAAATAAAATTTAATTTCAAAATTTATTTTACTTCTACTTATGGATCATTTTTATAGCAAAGACTTGCCGACTCCGTTTAATTTTTTCAAAGGTGAGAAAAAAATAAAAATTAAAAGAAGCAACCAGAGCAATAATAAAAATACATAAACTTATAAAAACCAAGAATTCATATATTTGAATTTAAACGTGAAAAATAGAAAAGGAGAGAACTGGGATGAATACATGTATTTTAAATAAAAAGAAAAAAGAATAACTGTAAAAAATATAACGTATGGTCAAAGAATTTATCCCGTGGAAAATTTGGTTCCTTTTTTCAATTGTTTTTTTAGTTTGAACTTTTGTTTTGTCTATCTATATCTTTCTTTTTTTCTTTTTTTAGATAATATCTATATTTTTTTTTTGATATAATAATATTGAGGTAGAGAATTCGAACTTGTAATTTCATAATTACTAAGTCATAGAAGATGTCGGTAGAACTATACAACCTTTGGCATCTATATCTTTCTTTTAAAATTTTGTTTATTATTATTTTTTTAAGAATAAAATTTGCTTAATCTATATCTCAAAAGTTCTATTTTTGTCTTTTTTTTTTTTCAAGAATCGGAACTAATTCTAAACAAATAAAATGTTACTTTTTTTTTTTTTTTTTAAATATTAGTTTATATGTTAGTAAATGTATATGAATGTTTCTCTTTGTGTTTATATATATGATAATAGTGTGAAAATGATGGACATATGATTATGATAATAGTGTGAAAATCATTGATTATATTAATTAGATGATCATCATGAGCATTGTACTTTTACTTCATAATTTGTTCTAATGCTATGTTCTAGGTATATGATTCATATCGAAATTTTAATTTTAATTTTTAAAATTTAAATTTTAAGATTATTTTTACTCAAATTTATATAAAAAAATTTCATATTTCTTTTAAAAATATACTATAATTAAATTTTAAAAATAAAAACAAATTTTTAAAAATTATTTTTATATTTTTTAAATTTTGGTTTACTTTAAAAAAATATTAGGTTCCAAACTCTTTTGCTACTTAGTCTATCTTTTTTAAATTGCTTCCAGCACCATCGAAGATTATTATTTCTTTTTAATATAAATTGGGGGAAAGAAGATTACAATACTGATTTCAAAGATCAAACATGTAACTGAAGAGTGAAAATAGATTACCATCAAACCAGATAATCAATCGTGCCACCGACTCATTCACTAATTTCTACATGTATTTTTTTCTTCACACATTTTTTTGCTATTGCGTAAATGCTTATGCTTATTAGCTTAAAAACTGCCTTAATTTAAGCTTATAGGTTGCTTCCATAGTATGAATGTGAATGAATGAGATGCATAAAACATGCAAGTTTAGATAAAAAGGATGAGCTCCCAATAATTAATTTAATTAAATTTAAAACAAATAAAAGATAATTAGAATCCACGTGGGCATCCACGCAAGCACTTTATTATGCGTGTTTGTGTTAATTAATTGCTAATAATGGCTCCTTTTATTTATTTTTATTTTTTTGCTAATATTGGCCTCTCATTCACGAGATTTATTAAGACTTGATAATTTAGGCGCCGTTTGATAGCCATTTAGGTCCCGTTTGATAACCATTTGGTTTCTTGTTTTTGGTTTTTCAAATTTAAACCTATTTTCTCTCAAATTTCTTACAATTTGTTTCATCTTTTCTACCATGTATATATCTTTCCTTAAGAAAGTAGGGGAAGACCAACCAACTTTTAAAAACAAAAAAAAGTAGTTTCCCAAAGTTTGTTTTTGTTTTTAAAAGTTGGTTAGTATTCTCCTACTTTTTTAAAGAAAAATGAACAAATGGTAGGAAGGATGAAGCACATTTTAGAAAATTTGAGAGGGAATAGACTTAAATTTGAAAAACAAAAAACAAGAAATCAAATAGTTATCAAACGGGGCATTAATATTATTGAACATGCTTAGCATCTACCATAAAGGGAATCTTAAAACATTCTCTATTCATATCTACGATGATTATGCTGTTTCTTGTTTAATATTTACATGTTCGACTCTCAAATTTTAAAATAGCATCCAGTTTTTTTAAAATATGATAAAATATCAATGAAAATAAATATTTCTTCTAAAAAATGAAAACAAAAATGGAAATTTTCACAAAACATTATAATCTCTGAAATATAATTTTATAAGTATATCAAATATTGCCTTTTTGAGCAAATCCTATTCATTTTCATTTGTGTGACTTTTTAAAATCAGTTTTTTAAGTTTCTTCCAAAAATTAATACCTAGCCATAGATATACAAAAATAAACTTGTTATAGACCTTATTTAGGCAAGCTCAAATTGTAGCCTACAACACAAGTCACTTTGACTTGACCAAATAACGATTTTGAGGTTCGATCGGAAAGTTAAAATAGATTAAAACCAATCAAGATAATAAATCAAGTCACTTTAACTTTTTTACTCAATACTTCATATATCTTTTTTTAATACATATAGATATATAGATATATAGATTTTTTTTTAATCAAAAAATTATTTATTTTGTCATGTATCAATACATGATTTTTGTATATAATGAGATTGTAAATTCAAATCCTTCCATAAAAATCATTTATTCTACTAAACTGTAAAGACCCGACCCAACTTAGGGTCACAATCTAGGCCTTTAGTCTACATGCATGTATTAAAACAGAATACGC
>JBBMEF010000008.1:9005169-9016444 GCA_037832685.1 Sicyos baderoa | reverse complement strand
GATAAGATGATTGACAAGCTGACCATGGAAGATATCTTCAGACCAGCTTGAGGGGGAGTGTTGGATATTTACCATATAATTGGGATATTATTTGTTTCCATATTACTAGATTATTCCTTTGTATTATAGATATCAGCTTAGAGAAGATTTTATCCTTTTGTAATATTGTTTCCTTGTATGTTGTAAGAAGGTTCCTCCATTTAAGAGACCTCTTTCTAAGTGAATAATACACAGGAAATAACATTTGCACAGTTTTGTATACCTAAAGAAAAAAAAACAAGATCGTTATGAATGAAAACACAAGCAATCTAGGTGCAGCAAAAATAAGATAAATAAATTTACTCATCAGTTAAGAAGTAAAACAATTGGCTTCTTACTCTCCAAGAAGACAGAATGAAGCATTTTGTGCCTTCAAGAAGTTTCGAACTCGGACAAACTCAAAGTAAGAACTAATGAATAGCATAACTCCACCCTGAAATTCCATAGGTAAGATTTAAAAAAAAAAAAAAAAAGAATAGTAGATTAGTCTTTGACAACCTCACAGATCTTCCAATAATTAAAATATCATCATTAGTAAACTATGGTTACCTGACTAGATTCGTTTATCTTTGGGAACACCTGAAAACGAAATCCATTTTAAACCATCGAATCAAAATTTAATAATAAAGATATTTAATCTCACTTCTGTTAACCGATTCCCAAAAATTCTATTTTTTAAGTTTATACTCATTTAGATTACCATTAACCGTCTGACTTGAAAAGTCATTCCAAACCCGCCTTTAAAAAAAGCATACCTTCTTGGAAAAGTACTCGAGACGAGCATCATCAACATCAGCAATAGAGTCTGAATCGAATCGCTCGTACACCTGAAACAAACACACGAGTACCAAGGATGAGCTTCATCAACATCAGCATTCATGATTTGGCTACATTAAAATTATAAAAATGTCTTAAACAACTTTCATGTGGTTTTGTGAGAAGCCACATGAAAATTAACATGAGATAAGAAACCAACATCATATTTAAAGCAACTGCTGCAAGAGTAGCATAGACAAGAAAAAGCATAACAAAGTAGACAAACCTGGCGGACTTGGAGCACCACTTTTGGAAGAATGCCTTTGTATTCACATAACAACCTCACCTACCACATGTCATGATGAAACATTAAGGATATATAATAAACAAAGACGAAATCATACTAAGTCGGTAAAACAAAAGACCAAAGAAATGAATGCCCTTCTTCAGCTAACTACTTTTCGAGGAGTGTGTAAGGAAGGAAAACCAGGTAATAAGGTAGGAAAGAAGAAAGTGAGAAAGCAAAAATGATTGTGATTTGATAGAAAGGTGAATTTACTGTTTCAGTTATTATATACTGTACAATTTTCAATTTATGTTTTAATTTCAAGATAGATTCAAGAAAATATTTATATTCAATCAAAAAGAAAAATATAAGCTGAAAATGAAAATGTGCTCATGTCAAACACGAAACTGACATGCAAAACAAATTTCCAGAGGAAAATTTTAAATTGCAATCTTGATTGCGCATGAAATGACATTTTACTCCTCAAATTGGTCCGTAGTGTTCTCGTCTGACACTCAAAGAGCTATCCAGTATCCAATAATCAGTTAAGAATTAAAAAACAACCAAATAAGACATAGAAATGAAGTGTTGCAATAATGTAATAAAGAAAAAGTATGCACCTTTCCTTCGAAGTTGTTGCAGTAGCGATTGAAAAATCCATTAATATCTAATAAAAAAAGGGGATGAAAAAAGTTAAAATACTTCATCGCAATTATTAGGAGTATGATAAAAGAATCAATGTAATATGACTATTACAAGATATAACCAGAAAAGACTGCCCATACATGGTTCAACAATTTACATACAACACAACACCCTCTTGCTCAAGTGATATCTAATCAAAGACCCCACTTCTACAATTATGGTAAAGCCATTTTTACAAATAGCATGAAATCGAGTTTAAAAAATTACTTTAAAAAACCCAAAATTATTTGTAGATGCAAGAAATTGCTACATGGATTGATCGTATACAAATAACAGGTAGACAGAAACCTTACCTGGGTTTGAGTGAAGCCCCAAAACTATTGACTGCCTATAGAACCTCGCATTACCATCAAGATGCCTACAAATATGGAAGTGATTTTATACATGTGGTTAATGGGAAGTTTTCACATGCAGGCCTAATGAAATCACGTTGAGTATAATAAATTTTTTTGAAACAAGGGTAACCACGCTCGTCTCTAGGCTAGGCACCGGAAGACATCGAAGGAATGGAGTCTACAAATTAATGTCACATGTAGTCTCAAACCTGGGACCTTGAGAGGAGCACACTTTCAAAGCCCAAGTCTTCAACCAACTGTGCCACCCCTTGGGGACACGTTGAGTATAATAATGAACAAAGGGAATCAGGAACTTACCACTGTCTTATCCGCATCACATCAGTTCCATGCTGATTCAATGGTATCTTATTCATGTGTTCAACAACAGTATTCACATGGGACCAGTTCTAGTTTCATTAGAGAGAGCAACAGGTTATTGTGCAGCATAAAGCCTATAAAAAGATTCTAATATGAAAGCATAGTAATGTTACCTGCATCGCTATAATATCTGCATGATCAATGATTAGAACCTGATCATATGAAGCACAATCTACATAAGCAATACAGCATAAAAGGAAAAGAGCTACACAACAAATACACTAATGGCATTTAAATAATACCTCAATGGAAGAAAGATAATCGACATCTTTCTCCTTGTTTTTCTCTATTTCGCCAAGTTTCTGCAAAAAATGATCATATTCAAAATTATGCATTTCCAGCTTTATGGAAGATGACATTTTTATTTTATAATAAATCAAATTTTCATTAAGTAAAAAAAAAAAATAGAGCATACATAAAAGAAACGCAAAAAAAGGAAGGGAATCAACTGTTAAGACTCATCCGATCCCAACGTTTTTGGGGTTAGTTCCTCGATACCCTCAATATAGAACAAAGTACGATAACGAAATTGGAAGAATCAAGCATTACAAACAACACCTCGATAATTCTTAAAAACAGTAGTACCATGTGATTGACAGCTATTTCAATAATAAACGAAACAAAAGATAAGCTAACTGGTGTTTTGAGAGCACCAGACCTCTTCTGAGAAGTCAGAAGACTCCAATACTACTTTGAGAAATCAGAAGACTCTAATAAACTACCTCCACTCCCTTCTTCTAGTACTCCTTCACACTTGGAGGACCTCAAATTACCCCATTGTTCAAATTTGATTGTCCTCAAACCGAAAGTGTCAGTCTACGTCTAACCTGCTTGGTTTGTCTTGATTAGATTGTGGCCACGCATTGCCATTGGAGTCTGTCAAGTGCTTACTCATGTCTTTCTAGGATGTGTCCCTTTCTTCTGTCCTAACTTCCACTTGGTCATAAGGTCTCAATGAACTACCTTATGGGCCCCTCGTTACCATCTAGTAGTCAGACCTTCATTTCTCAAAATCCTTCTGATCTGCAAACGTGGCCTAGAGCTAGACTTTCTTCGCACCAATAGCAGTGTCTTTTCAAGTATTTCTATAGAATGCCTTAACCAGAAAGATCACTAAAAAGAAGAAACTCAATGAAGAAAGCGTCGGACTGATAACTATTTGTTGAATTATGTTAAATTGTCAATCAACCCAAAAGCTTAAGCTAATGGGTTAGGATAAATTTAATTATATCAACCAACACTACCCCTCACTTATGGGCTTGAAAATTTGATAAATGCCCCAGCCCTACAAGTGGAATTCAATTTTAATTCGGGAGGAAAATAACTCGCATAGAATTAAACTTAGGACTTTGTAAGAACCTCAACTATCCATAGAACCTACATGAGGAAAGGAAAGGAAAAGAAGACTGAAGAGGCTGAGGATCGTGCGGAGAACAAGTGGTCCCCACCCATCATTCACACCTATGCGAGGAGGAGCAAAAAGGGAGGAGAGCCTGGTCAGGGATCGGGCAGTGGCAGTGGGGCAGGCCGTTAGAAATCAATGACGTGGCAAGCTAGGTCGGATGAATTGCAAGGCTATTTAAAGAATCGTTAGCTTGCTTGTTGGGGTGTGAAGAATTTTGGCAGCTGCAGAGTAGCAGCTCAGAAGGAGGGTTCCCGGTGCTCTCGAACTCACCGGGTAGTTATCGTGTTTTTCTTATTTTCTCGTTATCATTTCTGTTTCCGTTTTGCTGCTTGTATTAAGACATTTACTATTCTAAATACAAGGAGTTTGTCATATTTCATCCTCTGTTAGTATCTGTTCTTGGTTGTGCTGCGTGGGAGTGTGATAATTGTTACAGGTGAAGGACAGATACCTAACAACTTGGTATCAGAGCGCGTAACAATCCTGGCAAAGACGAGAGCGATGACGAACAAGCAGTTGGAGGAGAGAATGGAAATAAGTGAGAAGAACATGGCCGAAATGAAGGATAACTGGAAGAAAATTAACACAAGCTTGGATACTATATCCACAGTAATGGAAGAAAATAAGAAGGCGATTACCAGACTGTTTGTGGAACTCGCCAGTGACCGGAGCAAAATATCGTCGATGGTCTCGGATGGATCTAGTCGAAAGTCTAAGAAGAAAGGTAGTGTTACGGCTGACGAACCGAAACCTCCCGATGAAGGGGATGACACCAGAGAACGAAAAGAACCAAGTCTAGGGGAGAAGCGACAACTGAAGAAGTTGGAGATGCCGGTTTTTGCAGGGCCTGATCTCGACTCATGGATTTTTCGTGTAGAGAGGTATTTTGAGATACACCATCTCACCACGAAGGAGATTGTGAATGTAGCAGTGATGAGTTTCGAGAAAGACGCGTGCGACTGGTTCCGATGGGCTAGCAACCGATATGAATTTCCGACATGGGACGAACTCAAAAGAAGGTTGTACATCAGGTTCCGACCAACGCAAGAAGGCACACTTTGTGCTCGTTTCTTGGCAATCAAGCAAGAGGGAACACTGGCGGAGTATATTCACCTGTTTGAGGTTTTATCAACTCCTTTACCGGAACTTGAAGAGGAGGTGTTGGAGAGTGCGTTTCTCAATGGGTTGTCGCCTCTGCTACGAGGAAAAGTGATCAGCCGAAAGCCTAAGGGACTGAAGGAAATTATGGAGCAGGCCCAGTTGATTGAAGATAGAAGAATCGCTAAAGCCTCATGGACCTCCACAGAGAAGGCCCAGAAATGGAACCAATCTTCCACCCCGAAAATCCAAACTATGGCCCATCCAAATCGGAATGCAAACCAGACACGTGGAGAAGGTTTTCCCATGAAAACCATAATGATCCCCGACAAGGACGACGTTGTACGAAGAGAGGCGGTACAGAAACGGCTACCTGACGCCGAATATCAGTTGAAGAGAGAGAAGGGCTTGTGCTTTAAGTGTGATGAGAAATTTTTTGTTGGCCATAAATGCAAGGAGAGAATTAGCCGAGAACTCAGGGTCTTAACTGTGATCAACGGAGAAGAAGTAGAAGTTGAAGGGCCAGAGTGGGACGAAGAAGTCGACGACGTTGTTAAAGAGGAAGTGGTAGAAAACGCAGAACTGGCCATTCGGTCTGTCATAAGCTTCTCGACACCGGGGACCATGAAACTCAGCGGAAAAATTAAAGGGAAGGAAGTTATTGTGCTGATAGATTGTGGTGCAACTCATAACTTCATCGCACAACCGATTGTGGATGAGTTGAAGTTGAAATGTGTGGAGACATCTAACTACGGCAATGTGATGGGAACAGGGATAGCAGTGAAAGGAAGAGGCATTTGCAAGGCCGTATCCGTGGAAATGCAACAGCTGAACATCACGGAAGAGTTCTTACCTCTCAACTTGGATGGAGTAGATGTCATCCTTCAGGAAGACAGGATTTATGAAGATAGATTGGAAGAACCTAGAGATGATGTTCGAAACCGAACAGGGGACGATAACACTAAGAGGAGACCCGGCCTTGACCAAGGCGGAAGTATCACTGAAGGTACTAACGAAATCCTTATCCGATGACGATCAAGGTACCTAATAGAAGTGGTCGATCTAGACAGCGATTCAAGTGAGGAAGGCCCGCACGAGAAAGACGAACCCGAGGAACCAGAGTTACCTCGAAGCACTAAAGAAATTTTAGAACACTACAAGCATGTGTTTGAGCTGCCTTCGGGGCTACCGCCTCAGCGTGTGGTTGATCATCCCATCCATCTTAAAGACGAAAGTAAAGTGGTGCAAGTGCGACCTTACAAGTATGCTCACGTTCAGAAGACCGAGATCGAGAAAATGATTGTCGATATGTTGGTGACCGGAATAATCAGGCCTTGCCATAGTCCGTTCTCTAGTCTGATGCTCCTGGTAAGAAAGAAGGACGGTGGGTGAAGATTCTGCGTGGATTATCGCGCTCTGAACAAGGAGACAATGCCTAGCAAATTTCCGATTCCGGTGATAGAAGAGCTGCTAGATGAACTACACGGGGCAAAAGTATTTTCTAAGCTGGATTTGAAATCGGGCTATCATCAGATTCGCATGAAAGAAGAAGATATTAGCAAGACAGCTTTTCGAACGCATCAAGGGCAGTACGAATTCCTCGTCATGCCTTTCGGATTGACGAATGCTCCTGCAACCTTCCAAAGTCTAATGAACCAGGTTTTCAGATTTTACCTACGTAAGTTTGTCTTAGTTTTCTTTGATGATATTCTTATATACAGCCCAGATCTGGAGACTCATGAACAAAATCTATGGGCGGTGCTTAGTACTATGAGTGAACATGCCTTGTTTGCAAACTGCAAGAAATGCGTGTTCGCTCAAGCCAAATGTGAATACCTGGGACATTTGGTATCTAACAAGGGAGTGGAAGCTGACCCGAGTAAGGTACGCATAATGTTACAGTGGCCAACACCGAAGAACACTAAGGCTCTGAGGGGATTCTTGGGGCTTACAGGTTACTACAGGAGGTTTGTAGAACATTATGGAACGATTGCTGCTCCTTTAACTGATTTACTAAAAAAAGAAGCATTCCAGTGGAATGAGTCAGCCGAGAAGGCCTTCGAAACCCTGAAGAACGCGATGGTAACACTACCAGTCTTGGCTCTTCCAGACTTTTCCCTACCATTTGTGGTGGAAACAGACGCGTCAGGCACCGGCTTGGGGGCAGTTCTCTCTCAGAACAAGCGGCTGATAGCATATTTTAGTCAGAAGCTCACATCTGCGGCAAGGATGAAGTCGATCTATGAAAGGAAATTGATGGTCATTGTTCTATCTGTTCAGAAGTGGAGACATTATTTGTTAGGAAACAAGTTCCTGGTTCGAACCGACCAGAGAGCTCTGAGGTTCCTTACCGAGCAAACCGAGATACAGCCGGATTGCCAACGATGGGTATCGAAGCTGTTGGGGTATGATTTCGAGATTGAATACCGACCGGGGTTAGAAAACAAAGCGGCTGACGCCCTATCGAGGCTTCCTCACGTAGCCAAATTAGCTCATCTTTCCGTGCCACGACTAATTGACGTAGAACAAATCCACAGAGAAGTCTGTGCTGATGCCGAGTTAATAAAGATCAAGGAAAATTTAGAAATTGATCCGACGAGCAACCCCAAAGTTCGAAATGAATCAAGACAAGTTGTTGTACAAGGGGAGGATGGTGGTTTCTAGCTCGTCTCCTTTATTGCCAGTTATACTTCACACGTACCATGACTCAGTTGTGGGCGGGCATTCTGGATTCCTACGAACTTATAAGAGGATGACGAGGAATTGTTTTGGAAGGGGATGAAGAATGATGTGCAGAAATATGTAAATGAATGCGATGTTTGTCAGCGCAATAAGACTGAGGCGCGCTCACCAGCGGGGCTTCTACAACCTCTAGATATTCCGGAGAAGATATGAGAGGACATATCTATGGACTTCATAGAAGGATTACCAAGATCTCAAGGAAAGAACTATATACTAGTGGTCGTGGATAGACTCAGTAGGTATGCTCACTTCATTATGTTGAGTCACCCCTATACTACCAAAGACATAGCAGCTGTTTTTATGCATGAAGTGGTGAGACTACATGGGTTCCCGAAGTCGATAGTATCTGACCGAGACAAGATCTTCATTAGCCATTTCTGGACGAAATTGTTCAAATGCCAAGGGACGAAGTTAAGACGCAGCACAGCTTTCCATCCTCAAACGGAGAGGGTTAATAGTTGCTTGGAAGTTTACTTGAGATGTTTTTGCAGTGAACATCCCACACAATGGGCAAAATGGATGTCATGGGCAGAATACTGGTACAATACGAACTTCCATATATCTCTCAAGTCCACACCTTTCCAAGTGGTCTATGGCAGAGCACCTCCCCCATTGATATCGTATGGAGAAAACAAAACGAATAATGACTCGTTGGAACAACAGTTGACTGATAGAGACTAAGCTCTGGTAGCATTGAAGGAGAGATTACAGTTAGCACAAGAACGCATGAAGCGTTATGCAGATAAAAATCGAAGGGAAGTGAAATTCATAGAAGGGGATATGGTTTTTCTGAAACTACGTCCGTATCGTCAAAGATCCTTGGCCAAACGCCGTTGTGAGAAGCTAGCTCCTCGATTTTTTGGGCCTTTCAAAATCAGCGAATGCATAGGACAAGTCGCATATCGACTGGATCTTCCTACACAGTCTACTATTCATAACGTTTTCCATGTGTCTCAATTAAAGAAACAATTGGGTCCCGGAAAGAAGATTCATCATGACTTTCCCATCCTTTCAGAAGAGTTCGAATGGATTGCGGATCCGGAGAAGGTGCTAGGCATGAGATGGAATTCTGAACAAAGCATGGAGGAATGGTTAGTTAAATGGAGAGGACAAACCGAGCAAGAGGCAACCTGAGAGTCAATTCAATTTATGCAGCGACAATTCCCTGATTTCCACCTTGAGGACAAGGTGTATTCTACCCCGGCGGGTAATGTAAGAACCTCAACTATCCATAGAACCTACATGAGGAAAGGAAAGGAAAAGAAGACTGAAGATGCTGAGGATCGTGCGGAGAACAAGTGGTCCCCACCCATCATTCACACCTATGCGAGGAGGAGCAAAAAGGGAGGAGAGCCTGGTCAGGGATCGGGCAGTGGCAGTGGGGCAGGCCGTTAGAAATCAATGACGTGGCAAGCTAGGTCGGATGAATTACAAGGACGTGGCAAGCTAGGTCGGATGAATTACAAGGCTATTTAAAGAATCGTTAGCTTGCTTGTTGGGGTGTGAAGAATTTTGGCAGCTGAAGAGTAGCAACTCAGAAGGAGGGTTCCCGATGCTCTCGAACCCATCGGGTAGTTATCGTGTTTTCCTTATTTTCTCGTTATCATTTCTGCTTCCGTTTTGCTGCTTGTATTAAGACATTTACTATTCTAAATACAAGGAGTTTGTCATATTTCATCCTCTGTTAGTATCCGTTATTGGTTGTGCTGCGTGGGAGTGTGATAATTGTTACAGGTGAAGGACAGATACCTAACAGACTTCCTCCTCTGATACCATGTTGAATTATGTTGAATCACCAATCAACCCAAAAGCTTAAGCCGATGGGTTGGGGTAAACTTAATTAAATCAACCAACACTATTTAAGCAACGAAACTCCATTCGAGACTCTCAGATTACCAAAATCCATGAATCACATGTATCAAATCCTTAGAAGTTATCAACCAATAAAAATTCATGGGTTATTGACTTCTACATTATTGGCAAGAACATAATTGGTGGAGTCCATTTTCCTGTAAATCTTTAAAACTAAGCAGATTCTCCTTGTATGAGCGTGAAAAAAAAAATCAAATTCATAATCACAAAATAATCAAAGTATGAGTATATCTACTAGTATAGTGGAAATGTAAATTGTTAGGCTAAAGAAATACTTCAAGTTGACGAGAAAAGAAATAACTCACTGTAATCAAACCAAGGGGAGAAGCAACAATTATGTCTGATGAATAGAAATCACTGAACAACTTAATGCTCTTCCTACAAAACAATTAATACAAATAAGTAAATCAAAAGTTAATTCATTTTGATTAGATGGATAAAAAAATCAATAAACAAATTTTCAATTTCAAATTAAAAAGGAAAAAAGAAATCCCGATCAAAGGAGCAAGGCAACCATAAAGCAAAAACAACATACACAAAAATTGCAAATAGTACCCCAAAAATGTTTAAATCATATTAATGTTGTGAGCATTTTCTTTGGAGAAATCAAAACGGCAAACTAAAATTTTTTATAAAATAAAAGGGTTTAAAATCCTATACCCAAGTCACAAAAAATGGTAAACATAAAATCAATTATTGTTGAGAAAAGAGAGTAAAATGCTATGGTACTTTCTAATCATATGTAAAATAAACGTTCCAGGAAGCGACCGCAAGACTTCTTATCCGCCAAAAAATTGAATTTGAATAGAACTATAATGTGTGTGCAATTTACCTGGTAAACTTTATACCGATCATAAAGAGATCCTCATTATTCCCACCAAAAAGTGCTTGAAAGTCAGAAGGCTTTGAAGATTTTTGGGAGTTGGAAATATGGTCATCCATATCTTCTTTCTTACCAACATCTCCATTTCCAAAATCTTTGTATAGACGGTCAAGATACTCCACTGCAACCTAAAAATCAAAGGCAAAAGGATAAAAATAGAGCTAGCCGCTAGGTATCTTGGTTATGATTGGACAGTGACACTCAATTTTTCCTTCAACTTTGAGGTGTTCTTCATTGCTAGGCATGTAGAGCAGTCTGTGTTGCTGGTTTATTCTGACTACTAAGTTGTATGTGTTAATTGCCCTTTGTAAACTAAGCAAATTCATTTAAACTTCATTTACATGTAAACATCCATAAAAGTACGCATGAATGAGAACGACCCATTTGGGACCAAAGGTGAATGAAATGAAGAAATACTGCAATATAAACCCTAAACCCTTGTTCTCCTTCTCTTTTCACAATCTTAATGAAAAGCTTGTCTCCTTTTTCAAAAAAAAAAATATATATATATATATATATTCCCATCCCCACAACATGTCCAATATTATTCAAATTATATGAACAGTTCTTCCCTCAAAAATTAATTATTATTTTAACCTACTACAGCAATCTAGACATAGATATCTAATCTGAAGAAGTAGAGCAACGCAATTACATGGCTTCAAAGTCAGTAACATACTACGTTCCAGTATATAACGCAGTAGGGGTGCACACCAACCCGACAACCCGAGAAACCCGAACCAACCCAACCCAAATTGTCGGGTTGGGTTGGGTTG
>JBBMEF010000008.1:8988617-9000971 GCA_037832685.1 Sicyos baderoa | reverse complement strand
TTTTCATTTCTCATGTGACTTTACTGTTATGCCCCTAGTCTTGGTTGTAATGGTCTTTAACCTAACTATTTAAGCTCTTTTATTGTATGTTTTATGTAAGATAGACTCTCAATACAACCGTCTTCTTCTCCATATTTTCTCTCTAAGGTTCAATACCTTTCATTAATCCATCATTTTTTTTTATGGAATCGTAATGTAATGTGAGATTTATTCATTTATTCAATTTTAACTCAATTTTTGTTCTAGAAGTTCAATATTAATTTATGAATTTTGAGATTGATTCAATGTGACTCCTAAGACAAAAAAAGGAAAAAAAAACTTAAAAATAGTCCATCAAAATTTTGTTTGTTTGCTTTTTATTAAAAAATTACCATATTTTTCTTCAAAAAAAACCCTCATATTTTCCTATAAATTTTTAAAATATGTTTATTTTTTTTTACTTGTATTATAATTATTAACCCTATTCATTATCATTGAATTACTTATTGATCTAGAACGTTTTAGAGTTTAATTTAAAGATACCATATATATTATAATTAATTTTATACGAGTTTTTCGAAATTAACTAATTAGTCAAAAAATCACTGAATAATAAAAAGAAAATTAGTTCAATCTAAAATAACTACTAATATTAAAAAAACAAGGTTGCTACTGATTTTATTGAGATCCAAATTTTGTAGGTAATGTATATCCCATATCAATAATATAGATGTTAACATGTATTAAAAAAAATATTCAACCAATTACAATTAATATCAAACACAAATAAAATATTTTTACTAAAAGCAATAATTTTATTATATGACTGTAGACTAGTTCAATACCAACATCACGAGTTGAATTTTTGAAATCGGTATTTGTAATTTTTCACCTCAACTTGTACTAAATAAAACACAAATAGAACCAATTTTCTAAAATTATATTTCAGAATGAAATGAGGAGGACATAATAGTATTTTAACCAAAAAGTAATTACTTTTGAGCTGGGACTGTACTGTCAAGCGTTAACACAACAACACAAGCAAATTGAATCAGCAATTAAGCATACCTAATTAGACTAATGGATTTCATAATCTCAGAAAAAAAAAAGAAACCCTCAATTCAAAAAGCAATAATACGAAAAAGAGGAGAGTTTTCCGATCGTAAAGCCCCACCGTAGGCTTTTTCGCTTCAATAATGGACGGCGACCGACCTTTCTCTCTCTTCCATGGCAGCCATTCATCACAGAACGGAATTCACCAAACCCATTTGCCAATTGCCATCCCTTGACCAACCCATTTCTTCCCTTTTCAAATAAACAATTCTGTCAAGAAACGAGGGATTTCGTTTCACTGTCAATCGTGAACCCCACAATTGTTAATTACATTTTACAGGTACCCATTTGGTTTTTTTGTGTTTTTGCCACGTTTGGTGGGGTTTCTCTGTGTTTTTCCCAGCATTGTACTGTTCATTCCGCTTGATTTTACCATTTTCTGTTGTAAATTTGAAATGGGGTTCGATTGATTGGGATTTAGACTTTGAAGGGTTGGTTTGTTTTTCATCATTTGATTAGAAACAGGAATTTTTGCCTCTAAATTCATCTGAGTAATGTGGGTTTTGCGGTGAAAAGGCTAATTCCTGTTTGTTTATGTTGTAGTTACTAGTTAGTGATTTGCACGCCTGTCCTTAATCATTCCCTCCATGTTCTCTCTCTGAATTTGTTATTCATAATCCTATTATTTCTTCTTCTTCTTCTTCTTCTTCTTCGTGTTCAGCCCCATTTTTCGCTCTTCGTCTTCGCCGTCTTTCTCTCTAATGGGTTGGGTTGTGAAGATTGTACAAATTCCATAAGCTTTTACAAGCTAGGATTGGATCTGGGTGCTTGCCGTTTTTCCTGTTATTCATCTCCTTGACGTTTTGTTCAACCAGGTACAATAATTTGGCTTTTCTCCGTCCCCAAGGGGTGGCACAGTGGTAGACTTGAGTTTTGAAGGTATGCTCCCTTCATGGTCTTAGGTTCGAGACTCACTTGTGACATTACTCCTTCGATGTCTCCGGTGCCTGGCTCAGGGACGGGCGTGGTTACCCTTGTTTCAAAATATTTGGCTTTTCTCCATCTTATGCATTATCTCTGTCTATCCATCGTTTGTTCTTTCTGAAGTTATGATTGTCACAAACAAATAGTTAAATATTTAGTTTTTTCTTTGTTGAGCCTGAAAAATTTATTTATTGATTGAATGTTTGATCTGTTATGGTATGCATCAAACTGAGGCAATGAATTATCTAGTTGCTGCCTCTGGTTGCATAATTTACCAGATTTCATGGGTTTGATTTTTGAGATACGGACACCGGGAAGATTTTACCATGTGATGTCAGGAATTGTATATGCACGTCGCCTTTGATTTTTCTCTTGTATGCCCTGGTATTCTTTGATTTTTTCAGGCTTGTTTTTTTATTTTATTTATTTATTTTAATATAAGTTACCTCCGAGTGTTTGAGTCTCATGGTCATATAGCATATTGCTTATAGCTCTTCTTCAACTTGAATTAAATAATTATCGGTATTTGATTTATATGATGTATCCGTTTGATGTAATTTGTGCTTCTAATGTGCAAACTTTACTTTGCCATGGTGCTGAAAATCTCAGAGTTACTTCAAACTGACTTTACGTGCCCAAAAGTGCTAGGTAACAGCAGAGTTGCGAATATAATATGGCCGTCTCCATGAGAGATTTGGATCAATCTTTTCAGGGTGCTGGCCAGAAATCGTATCCTTACATAATGTGAACTAGCATATTGATTATTTGTACCTTTATGGTTTATATTTTCTATTCTATAGCAGACCAAGTTTATCAGGTAAAGATTGTTCCCATGGTAATTGGTTACATTTTTCTACATACTATGTTTACAAGGTTAAGACAATTAACAAAACTTTCCCATAATTTCTTATCCCAAAACAAAACTTCCCCATAACAATTGAGAAAATCAATTTCTTCAATTGCTTTGTTATATGTTTTATTGCATTTTGCAATTGTTTCATCTCTAGCATTTGGTAGTTTCTATTTTATTTTCCCTGACATTACATAGTGGGCTTGAAGTATGGCGCATTGAGAATTTTCGCCCTGTTCTTGTACCTAAATCCTCTCATGGCAAATTTTTCACAGGAGATTCCTATATAGTCCTGAAGGCAAGTGGTTATAGTTTGGTCTTTTACTATGTCTATGTGCTTTGTAATTTCATCTTCATTGTGCCTTGACGAGATTTGTCTTGGCAATACTTTTTTTAAATTTAATATGCATCATTAATCTATCATATGGCAGAAAATTATTTTATGATAAATAAGGGGGCACTCAATCTTTAGTGCATGTGTGTCCTATATTATGAAAATATCGAAATGTTAACTTGTCATGCCTTCTTTTGGTCTTTAGTTTTTTAGTTAGTTGCCACTTGATCTGTTTCCCAGTTCTTCCAATGGACGTGCTTTTTTTTAGAAGTAGCAAGAGATAAACCGCCATGGGTTAGCCTAGTGATCAAAAGGGTCTTGAAAAACTAAGAGAAAATGGGTTAATCCATGGTGACCACCTACCTAAGAATTAACATCCTATGCATTTCCTTGTCAACAAAATGTAGTAACGTTAGGTGGTTACCCAGTGAGATTAGTTGAGATGCGGCAAGCTAGCTTGGGCACTCATTGATATATAAAAAGTATCAAACGATAGGATTTAGTTGCGTTATTGACTTTATTGATATGTTACACTTTTATCAGACCTGGATTTGAGGACTTAAAAACCTCTCATAGTTATTTATCACCATTCTGTTTGTCCTTCAAATTGTAACTTCCCTCTGTGTTAAATTTTTTATAAGGAATTGTGATTATTTGATGAAGTAACTGCAACCTGCTATAAAGGCAACAATAAAAGAAGAGAAAGCGAACCTTTTGCGCCTGGTACCTCTAGTGATTTTTGTATATAATTTTGCAGACCTTGTCCTTAAAAAGTGGCGCTTTGCGGCATGATATTCATTATTGGCTTGGTAAGGATACCACTCAGGTAAGTTCTAATCATTCAGTTATGTCGGGTAGTTATCTCTTAGTTTTCAAATTTAATTTTTAATACCTGTCAATTTAGGATGAAGCTGGTACTGTAGCTATCAAAACCGTGGAATTGGATGCAGCCCTTGGAGGACGTGCTGTTCAGTACCGTGAAGTGCAAGGTCATGAGACTGAGAAGTTCTTATCATATTTTAAACCGTGCATTATACCGCAAGAGGGTGGAGCTGCATCTGGGTTCAAACATGCAGAGGCTGAAGAACACAAAACTCGGTTGTATGTTTGCAAAGGAAAGCGTGTTGTTCATGTTAAAGAGGCAAGTCTAACCTCAGATAAGCAAGCTGATAAGGAATTAGATTCACTTTTTCAGGGGTCATTTGCTAAGTTGTTCATTCTGGTGGCAGATTGCTTTTGCTCGATCTTCACTTAACCATGACGACATTTTCATTCTTGATACCAAGTCTAAAATATTCCAATTTAATGGTTCCAACTCATCCATTCAAGAGAGGGCCAAGGCGTTGGAAGTAGTTCAATACATTAAAGATACATATCATGATGGAAAATGTGAGGTAGCTGCCATTGGTACGTAAACAGAACTTCAGTAGCCCTGTGCGTTCTTTCTTTTTTATTTATTTTATTTTTAAAATTTTGTTATAAGAAGTTTAATTTCCTATGCTTGATAGCTCATAGTTTCTGTAGTATCATATTTCAAATAATCCAGTCATGTTTATTGTCATGCAGAGGATGGAAAAATGATGGCAGATGTTGAAACTGGAGAGTTTTGGGGTTTATTTGGTGGTTTTGCTCCACTTCCAAGAAAAGTAGCCAGTGAAGGTGATAAGATGGTTGATTCACATCCAACTAAACTTCTGTGGTAATATGTTGCCCATTTTGGTTCTTTACATTTCTTGATAAAATATGACTTCATCTTGTCACTAGTTACTTGCTACATTTTCAGTTTATCCCTTTAAAGTTATGAATAAATTTTGGTGGAATGAAATCATATTTTCTCTTAAATTCTAAACTCTTGCTCAGTTTAGTGTTTTATTCAACTATTAAATGAAGTAGTTCTGATAGTAGTGCATATGTCTTTGAAGTTCTAAGAAGGGTAATAGAGAACCTGTTGAGGCTGATTCTTTAACGCGGAAGCTGTTAGACACATATAAATGCTACATTCTAGATAGCGGGACAGAAGTTTTTATATGGATGGGGAGAAATACCTCTCTTGATGAAAGGAAAAGTGCCAGCAGGGCTGCAGAAGTAACTCCCTGAACCTCCCTAGTACATTGATTATAAGTTTATTTGAGGACTTGAAATTCTTATATCTCTTCTTGTTGTTTACAGGAGTTAGTTAATGGTCCTGATCGTCCACAATCACATATAATGCGTGTGATTGAAGGATTTGAACCTATAATATTCCGAGCCAAGTTTGATTCATGGCCTGAAACAACTTCTCAAGCTGTTTCAGAGGATGGTAGAGGCAAGGTTGCAGGTTAGTAAAAGATGAAATTCTCTGATTCAAGGTTCTTATGTTTAGTTTTTTTATTTTTATTTTTTATTTAGCTTCCTGATTCAAGGTTCTTTTAGTAAATCTCTTGGTTTTCTTTTGGGTTCATTTCCCCTGTTTTTTTTCATTGTAATGTTGACAGCTCTCTTGCTATTGTGTGAAGTTCTCATATTTTTTTGGTTATCTTTTAGCACTTTTGAAACGCCAAGGAATCAATGTGAAGGGTCTTTTGAAAGCTAATCCTGTAAAAGAGGAACCACGACCTTACATTGACTGTACAGGAAATCTACAGGTAAAGTTTTGATTAAAGGCTCTTCTTATCTTTTCTCAAAAAAGAAAAAAGAAAAAAAAGGCTCTTCTTATCTAGGATTAGTTTCTGCAGTTTCCTACTTTCAGTGTTCTCTTTAGGGAATATAATACTAAAAAATATTTGACATTTTATTCTTTTCTCCATAAGGTTCAAAGAGCCATTCTGCAAATGATGAAACTATAAATAATGATACGGTATAAGAAGTAACATGCTACATGTGATGTATGAAATACATGAATAGTAGCTTCACAATCAGTGTGGATGTCTATGGAAAGTCATTGGAACTTAACCAGCTGTTTATTGATTAATAGACACATGATTAAAAAAGTTGGTCTACTTTATTTTGCATCATGATGTGTTCCAACATGGAATAACTTAAGATTTATGCAGCTGTCCATGACATAGGGATGGTTAGAAAATCAGTAGCTTATGCATAATCAACATGAATGATTTACCTAATGATGTCAACTCCCTAATTTTACAGGTCTGGCGTGTCAGTGGCCAGGAAAAGCTTCTACTTCCTGTCTCCGATCAGTCCAATTTTTACACGGGAGATTGCTACATTTTCCAATATTCATACGCGGGAGATGAAAAGGAAGAATTTCTCATTGGAACATGGTTTGGAAAACAGAGTGTTGAGGTGAACTTTTTCTTCCCTAATTCCTTACTCAACACCCTTGTATGTGTGGATAAATATAAATGGGTCATATCAAACTAGGAATATTGACGTTCCAGTTATGTCATGTTTGAAGTATCAAATTTTTGAATAATGATCATTGGGAAGTTGTTATAGGCAACATTTTATATAGGAAAATTTGTAAGCATAAAAATATATTTTGTGGCGTGTATGGGTTTTATTCTATGTATTTATTATATATCTATAAGGAATAACTCTTAATTGTATTTCTTTTGTAATAGGAAGAAAGAGCTTCTGCCCTATCGCTCGCCACGAAGATGGTGGAATCACTGAAGTTCCTCCCTGTCCAGGTAGCTTCCACGATTTATAGCTAAATTAAGGATAAATTCATTTACGGTAAATTCTTTGCTATCTCTAATTGAGGCTTCCATCTTCTTTTTTTTTTGGAATTACTAGGCTCGCATTTATGAAGGATATGAACCAGTCCAGTTCTATTCTATTTTCCAGAGCTTTATCATTTTTAAGGTATGTGTGGGTGGCTTACTGGAAATCCTATTACTGTATTATAGTAAATGCTTACTTTTTGAGATGTTTTTTTTTGTTGAAGCTGACTGATAAACAATTTGGTAGGGTGGATTGAGTGATGGATACAAGAATTACATTACAGAAAATGAAATTCCAGACGTCACGAATTCAGAAGATGGCGTTGCATTGTTTCGAGTCCAGGGCTCTGGCCCTGAGAATATGCAAGCAATTCAAGTTGAAGCTGTACGTTGCGCTTGCCCTATGGTCTTGCACTTTCATCTTGTACATACTTTACGCTAATATTGCATTTTCTTCTGTTGTTCCCATCAGGTCGGATCCTCTTTGAATTCCTCTTATAGTTACATTTTACATAGTGGCTCTACTGTTTTTACTTGGTTTGGAAGCCTTACCACAGCAGATGACCAGGAACTTGTTGAAAGATTTCTGGATGTGATAAAGGTGAACTTTATGAACTCATTATTAATGGATGGTTGAGTTCCTATGATAAGGATTATTAAGTTACTTGTTGCTTTTCAGTGATATACCCTTATGAATCCAAGCTGCCATTAGAATATGAAAATCATATGTTGTTGATTGATTAAAGGATTTTGGGGAAATGGTCTCCCTGTGTCGAAGGCAAATGCTTTTGAATAAATACTTGATGATCAGTTCAATTGGACATAGAATATTTCTCAACTATCCATTACATTCTAAGCTTTTTTCTGCTCTCGTTTGGCACGTCCCGACATGAGAGCTCATCTCTATTTTCTAGAAGTTTCTTCTCATATAATGGCCAATTTTCTGCAGCCAAACTGTCAATCTAAGCCGCACAAGGAAGGCGCAGAGTCTGGAAAATTTTGGGGTTTGTTGGGAGGAAAATTGGAATACCCTAGTCAGAAAATTGCTCGGAATAGTGAGAGCGATCCACACTTATTCTCTTGCACTTTTTTAAAAGGTGTATAATTGTATTTCAATTGGAAAATGTACTATATACTCTTTCATCATTCTCGTTTATTCGTTTATAAGTCTGACTTTGTTCATGGCATTGATTTCGCTGCGGAAATGGGGCCATCTTGCAGAAAATTTGAAGGTATTCTCTTCTTATTTAGTTCTTGTAATCTTTTCAAGAAAACATATTTCATTAATTCTATTTTCAAACATAAACTGGAGTTCTTAATTTCCTGTTTGATAAAGAAGTGATGTGATAGGTTTGGGGTCTTAGAAGAATTATGGACAATATGAGGGATATAAGGGCAATTAGTTAGAGAGTTAGTTAGGATATTTAGGCTATAAATAGTTAGGGAATGGGTAGTGAAAGACATCCAAATATTGAGAAGAATCATTAGGGCTCATAGAGAATATTCTCTTAGAAATGAGAGGTACCAAGTTCCTATCAAAACTTGGCTTATCTGGTAGTTTCTTGGTTATTTGATATCAATATAGATCTTGGTACTGTAGGATGTATTAAAGTATATGGTCAAAGGTCAATGCCTTTCGTTTCTGCATGATACACTGTAAGGGCGTTTTACAAGAAGTTATTTCCAAAGTCTTTCTTTTGAACTTTATCTTATTGCAGATTGCAGAGGTATACAACTTTGGCCAAGATGATCTGATGACAGAAGATATCAACATTCTTAGTTGTCACTCTGAGATCTTTGTTTGGGTTGGTCAACAGGTTGACCCCAAGACTAAAGTGCATGCTTTAAAAATTGGCGAGGTACGTTTTATCGTGGTCCACGAGATTTCATTCTTGCCCTTGACTTTCTTTTCCCAATCATCAGGAGATTGAATCCCTAATAAATGTATGACCTCTTATGTATGCTATAAACGTCTTTTACACTTTCCTGGACACATCTTATTTTGTTTTTTCTTTTGAATTCTTGGCAGAAATTTCTCGAAATTGATTTCCTTCTTGAAAAATTATCACGGGAGACTTCGATGTATATTGTCCTGGAAGGAAGCGAGCCACCTTTTTTCACACGTTTCTTCTCATGGGATTCTGCAAAATCTGCCGTAAGAATTTTGTGCTAATAATTTATGATTGTCTGCATTTCGAAGCTCTGTCACTAATATGACTGCTTGTTTTATTTGGTCTTTCTTCCTTTGTTTCTTTTGATTATTTGAACACAGATGCACGGAAATTCGTTCCAGAGAAAACTTGCATTAGTCAGAAATGGTGGTACTCCTACTGTAGATGTGGTGAGTCGATTTTTCCGTTCTACTTTCCTTCTCTATAGTCACTCTTCAGATTTATCTACTGAACTCAAACAAATTCTTTAAGATGAGTTGAATAATAATTAATACAATACTAGACCCGATCACGTAAAAAAAGAAAGAATGACAGGTCCCCAGACGATACATCATCGTAAAATTAAACTCTCTCTATCTAGTTTCCCATCTTAAAATGATATCTAAGAATGCATGTTTGTTCTCTCGTTGTTGCTGTCTTCGAGGTTGTCTTCTTTGAATAGTAGTCTCTTTTCATCTTTTCAATGAAAACTGTGAAGACATATTAGCTACTGTGTAGTTTGTTGTTTTTTTTAATGGTTACATGACCTGCAATCAGAAACCGAAGCGGAGAACTCCGGTAATATATGGAGGGAGGTCCAGTAGTGTGCCAGAGAAATCACAGCGCTCGAGGAGTGTGTCGTTTAGTCCCGAACGAGTCCGTGTGAGAGGAAGGTCTCCCGCTTTCAATGCATTAGCTGCAAACTTTGAAAACCCAAATGCTAGAAATCTATCTACTCCTCCACCAATGGTTAGAAGATTATACCCTAAATCTGTTACTCCTGATTCATCCAGGCTGGCTTCTAAAAACGCAGCCATAGCAGCACTTACTGCAAGCTTTGAACAGCCACTACCTGCCCGAGAAGCTCTAATACCTCGCTCTTTGAAGGGTACAAGTTCATCACATCTAAGTGTCGCTGTAGTTGTACAACCATCACAATTTCTTAACGTAATTGAATTGCTTTTCTTTTGTGTTTCTTTAGAGAGCCTCGATGCCTCCAAGCCGAATCCAGAGTCGGACAATAAGGAAACCTCCATGAGCAACAGAATAGAATCTCTAACAATAGTGGAAGACGTGAAAGAGAGTGAAGTTGAAGATGATGAAGGTCTCGCAGTACATCCATACGAATCCCTTACAACAACGTCGAGTAGTCCAGCTTCAGACATCGACGTCACAAAGCGAGAGGTAAATCATTCAGCTACAAAACCATTTGATGAAAACTAGCAATATCTTAAATCAACATTGAGTTCTGATGTGTGGAATTTGAAACATCCAGACATATCTATCATCGGCCGAGTTCAGGGAGAAATTCGGAATGACAAAGGATGCTTTCTATAAGCTACCCAAATGGAAGCAGAACAAACTTAAAATGGCCTTGCAACTGTTCTAGATCTCCTTGCTAACCATGCCTTTGATTGCTCATCTTCGAGTTTTGGTTACCGGTAGCGGTCTTCCTTGCAAACGATATGGTTCGTTTTCTTTGGCGTTCTATAAATCGTTACTAATTCTATTATTTCGCAGCTGTGCAACTTCGAGTTCTTAACGGAGAGCATCAGTGCATTTTAAGCTGTTTCTGCTCCCCAACAAACTCAGAGCTGTTCTTGAGTGGTTTGATTGTGACTAGCTTTCACTAGGCAGCTCAGTTAGATGTGTGATATATTCTTTGAAAGTTGGTTTGATGTGAGCAATTTTGGTTTTTGTTATCTTTTTTTTTTTTATCATTGGATTTTGATTTTAATTAAAAAAAAAAACAGAGAGAGAGAGATAGAAATTACAATTAGCAGGCTTGAAAAAGGAGTCAACTTTTAGTTATATTGATTGATGGTTGAGGATTGAATCATGTACAGCATTGTAAAGACCAGTCCTCTCATTTTTTGTTCATTTTCAAAAATAAAAGTGTGATTTTTTAAGAATGTTCCCAATTTATATTTGCTAAAGTTATGTTTGTGCTTGTTAATTTTACTTTGTTAATAACTTGATCTGTTATGTTTTGTTGTAAATACTAGTATACATAAAATATAAGGATTTTTCTTATATAACAAAAATGAGCTAAAAAATTGCACCTATAGCACAAAATTGTAAATAATTACACATATACCAAAATTCTGAGAAATTGAACTCAATCGAACTCAATCAATAACTAGTGATTGAACTCAATCAGTTGAGCTCAATCACTTAACAAACTGATTGAGTTCAATTAATAGTTATTGATTGAGTTCGATTGAGATCAATCACTTAAAATTTTAGTATAAATGAATTTTTGATAAAAATGTGTTATAATTCTAATAAAAGGTCTTAAAATTGGTATACATAACAAATTTCCTAAAATATATAGAAGAACACGAGAAAATTTAAATTTGGTTGAGAGTATATGAGTAAACTAATAAACTAGAATGAGGTGGACACATTTACACCCATGGAAGGTTTTTCTGAATGTGTTTGTGCTGTTAATACTTTGCATGGATTGTGAGTAGTTCATCTCAAAAAAAAAAAAAAAACAATAAACTGGATATACAAAATATATTATTCATGATTATCATGTGTTAGATATGTTTTCTATGGGTAAGATAGAAGAATGCACAATGATACCTCGTTCGATAAAAAGCAATATTTTACTGCCAACATTAGTAATAGCTCATTGACATTTATGTATGTTTATAAATAGTGAGATCATTAATTCGATCTTCTATTGTGGTGTTGCTATTTTATTTTTCAACAAAAAAAAAGAAGTAAAAGTAATATTATTAGACTTAATCTCTTCTTGGTTAGTTTAAAGAGTTAGAAGTCTCTTCTTAGTTAGTTTAAGAAGTTAGAAGGAAGTTAATTAGTTATTGTAACTTACTCTATTTTGGTGTATAAATACACCTATTGGGATCATCAATAATATTCATATAATTTTCTCCCAATTAATCACTTCTAAAATGGTATCAGAGGATTAAAACCTTCTCTGTGCCTTTTTCTTCATTTTTCCCTCCATTTCCCGATTTAGGGCTTTTTCGCTTTTTTTTCCTCATTCTCAATCTCTTCTTCCTCGCAAGCTCTCTCACATGGCTGCTTCTGATTCCTCCTCTTCATCCTCCGACTTCAAATTTCTTTTCCTCTCATGAACTTACCAATCATGAAGTTCTTCAGAATCCGTATTCCTTCACGGCTCATGATACCTCGAATCTTGTTCTGGTATCTGAACTTCTCAATGAAGATAACTATCTCACCTGGAGTCGTTCAATGCGCTTGGGAATATCAATTCGGAATAAACTCGGCTTCGTCGATGGTTCGATCGCAAAGCCAACTGGTCCTCTACTCCAGGCATGGATTAGAAGCAACAACATTGTCATCGCCTGG
>JBBMEF010000008.1:8953513-8988517 GCA_037832685.1 Sicyos baderoa | reverse complement strand
ATCTTTTCTTTCCATCTCACCAAACACCAACTTATTATCACTTTTCTTTTTATCCCTTCCCACCAAACACTAATTTAATTCAAAGAGGTGGGTTGATTCGAATTAACGATCATTTAGGTTCCCATTTGATAATTATTTTGTTTTTAATTTTTAGTTTTTGAAATTTAAGTCTACATTAATTATTTGAACATACAACAATTACTTGACCATGTGTGTTTTTTTATTTGGATATTTACCCATTATCTATATTTTTAGAAACCAAACAATTTTTTTTTTTTAAAAAAGTAACTTTTAAAAACTTGTTTTTATTTTTGAAATATGGTTGACAATCACATATTTTCATAAGGAAAGATAAATATATTATAAGAAAAATGAAGTATATTATAGAAATTTTGAGTAAATATATATAAGCTTAAATTTCAAAAATCAAATGATTATCAAATCAGATCTTAAATATTAATACAATTATATCTATAAACTATTATTTTTGTTGACAACAAAGTTTTAAAGTTAATCTCTTTTGATATGTGATGGTCACTTACCAAGAAATTAATTTTCTACAAAAAAAATTATATTCGAATGTTGTAGGTCAAGTGATATGTCCCGTAAAAATAGTCGAGATAAACATAAATTAACGCAAACAATCATCAATATCAAGAAGAAAAAAGAACATCATTTGATACATTACCCCTTTATAGAAATATAAGTGGAAAAATGTTGCGTAGAATAGGTCGAACACTTTATATGGGTTAATTATGAAGTTTAGTTTTACATGGCATATTATATACACTTCTTAGATAATATTCACATATCACTAAGATTGAAATTGGATTTTGTGTTCAATAAGACCCAAAATTTTCAATTCTATATATTAGCTTCTTTTTTTTTTTTTTTTTTTTTTTTTTTTTTTTTTTTAAACATCGTTCTATATTTACTAGCTTCACATTAAAAAAAAAAAAAAAAAGTTATTGCCTAGGTTGATGACTTATTAAATGCATATTTATTAGTTCAATAACAACACTTTGCAGTTAGCCTTTTATTTATCAATATTTAATTAAATTATATGAGGTTAGAAGTGATAAAAAAAAACAGTAGCAGAGTAGCTAATAAAATTGATCTACTAATAGAGTACAATAAATCTTTAATGGGGTTTTTAATAATAATAATAAGAATAATAAGAATAATAATAATAATAATTTCCATCACTTGTCCTATCGAGTATTGAGGATATATATTTATCATTTTGTTTTTTTTCTCACATTCCTCTATTTTAAGAAATCATTATTGGTTCAAGGAACTATATTTGGATTGGATTGCACACATGAGAACTTTCCAATTTAAAGATTTTTCTAATTTCATTAGTAAAAAATATTAGATATTATTGTATGGATCAGTAACGCAATAGTTTCATTATTTAGTTGTAAACAGTTTAACACCAGCGTCACGTATTCGATCCCTTGAATCCATATTTGTAATCCTCTCCTCTAATTTGTACTCATAATAATAATAATAATAATAATAAATATTATATATGGTAAATTATTATAAATGTTTTTTTAGTTACACTATAATTGAGATGTAGATTCAAATTCATTATTGTTTAATCATGAATATACATAGTAGAGCTGTTAATTTGAATGAGTTAGAAATATTCAAAATTGCAGAAAAAAGTAGTTTTAGCCAATTTTTTGTTTATTACAATCTATAAAAGCAAAAACTCAACCACTATAGATATAAATTTATTAACTAAAAAATTATGAATTTAAATTGTTGTTCCAATTATCATAAATTTCTAAGTTAAAAATTGTCTTGATCTATATTTTATGTCATTTTATTTTAATTATATATCATCAAAGTTTTAAATTTAGCAATTTTAAATTTTAATAAATGTTGCATTTAAACTTTAAATTTTAATAAATGTTGCATTTAAACATCTAATAATTTTTTCTTAAGCGGTTAAACACATATGTACACTATGAAATTTTATAAAATTGTAGAGAAAAACAGTATTGGATTTATTTATTTTTTTGAAACCGTAAACTCATTTTAAAGTCTAAAAACTTTTAGTTTTTTTTGGTTAAAACTTTTGACCTTTCGCAAAGTTATTTAACTCGTACTTTTGTCAAATTTATTTTTGTGCAGTTTTAAAAATTCAATTCATGAGTTTACAGATATTTTTACATTGTTTATCATTAATATGAGCAGGTAAAGTCAAGAAATTTTAACCAATAATAAAAAAAAAATTGTTGTGTATACCAACTTTATGATCATCTATTAAAATTATAGCACATTTTTATCAAAAATTCATTTATACCAAAATTTTGAGTTATTGAACTCAATCGAACTCAATCAATAACTAGTGATTGGACTCAACCAGTTTGTTAAGTGATTGAGCTCAACTGATTGAGTTCAATCAATAACTATGAATTGAACTCAATCACACTCAATAACTCGATTAGCTTCAATTTTCTGGTATACGTGCAATTATTTTCAGTTTTGTGTTATAAATGTAATTTTTTAGCCAATTTTTATTATACATGAAAAATTATCATAATAAAAACGACCACAATTATTTAAGTTTTGAAAATTGAAGCAACCTCACAAAGTTAGTTCAATTTTTTTTTTCTTTCCCCAAATTATAAATGACAAAAAAAAAAAAAAACTTTAGCGTACTGATGAGAGGAAAGTTCCAACAAGAAATGGGTCACTTTGGAAATAAATTAAAGTTCTTTTTTTAGCAAAGAGAAAAAGAAAATAAATAAATAAAAAAGATTGGTTGGATCAATTTTGGTTCCTCGTTCATTGCATCAGGTTCGAGGTATGACTTCCCAATCAATGTGGACAAATTTAAATTAAAAAAATTATAAATATTATTATTTAAAGTTTGACCAATAAAAAACAGAAAAGCATGGGAAAATGGGACCAAGGAATCTCTTCATTTTTATTATTAATATTTTATTTTTTCCATTTTTTAATTTGAGTTGGGACCAAAGCTTATCACTTCTGGATCCAATACCTCATCCTCCATTTTCTTACAATATCTTCTCACACACGTTGTTTTATTATTTTTCATCAATTATTGTTTATTTTATTTTAATTCTAAATATGTTTTTTCTTTTTTTTTTTTTTTTTTTTTGTAAAAGATTTAAAGTTAACCACTCGAATCAAGATTTAAACATATAAACTCATGTTTAAATCTTGACCATTAAAGATGTTATCAAATTACAACTCTGGGCTATAAATATGATTCCTAAAGTTGGAAGAAAATAAAAAATTAAATCTTTATAATTTTAAACGAATTTAATCTTTTCACGAAAAAATTAAAAATTAGTTCATATAATTTTAAAAATTAAAATTCGCTCTTCATATTTTAGTAAATACTTAAAAAATAGTCATTATATTTTGTAATTGTTGACAAATTAAATAGGTAGAAATTAATCACTTATATGTCAATAATGATAATGCGACTTAAGTGACTGATTTTTCAAAAACATATCATTTAGCTCCCGTTTGTTAATTATTTGATTTTTTGTTTCTGATTTTTAAAATTTAAGTCAAATCTTACTCAAAGTTTCCTAATATGTACTCCATCTTTTCTATTATGGATCTATCTTTTCTTAAGAAAGTATGTGATTGTCAATCAACTTTCAAAAATAAAAACAAACTTTTGGAAGCTATTATTATTATTTTTTCTAAATTTTGGTTTTGTTTCTACAATTATAAAGTAAGATGTAGATATTCAAGTAAGAAAAACATATGATATGATAATTGTTGTAGGCTTAAGTTTCAAAACAAAAAAAGCAAAAATATTTATACATGAATAACTACTTGTACGTATTTGATTCGCTAGCAATTACGAATGATATAAACTATTTATTAGATTTTATCAAAGTTTAAAAACTAAATTATAATTTTAAATCATAAAAAAAAAAACTAGATTTTAACTTTCTCCACATTTTAAATGATAGCTTTTTTATTTTTTAAAGATCAATATTAAATAATAGCTTTTAGAACTATATGTTTATATATATATATATACTAAATTTAACATTTTTCAAATCAAATCACCCTTTTATTTACTTTAATAGGTTTTGAATTTTTTAGTTTATGGGTGATTTTTTTTTTTTTTAAGATGGAATATAAAAAAATGGTGTGATCCTTAGAAATGGGTGATTGAATCTGTGGAACATGGGAAGACAAAGGTTATGGTTGGTCATTATCAGCATAGAAGGGGAGACACAAAATCTCACCTTGATACCATTTGCCTTCAAGGAAGATCTCTTTGGTTCATGGGAAATTTCAAAAACTTTTATTTAAATAATATATGAGAAACTTTGCCATCTGTTTGGGTGATTGATTTTTTTTTTTTTTTTTTTTTTTTTGGCATTATTAAAATCAAATATGTTGTGATTGTGAGGTGTTGGGATCTGAAATCAAGTACAAATTTTTGAAGTTGTAGGCAATATATGTAGGTGTTTGTCCCACATCATTCTTTAGGTTAATATACTATTCTTGATCAATGTTCTGATTTTATTCTTTTGAAGAAAAAAAGTACTTTTTTTTTTTAAGGAATTGAGAAATTGGGCTCATGGGTTGAATCATGATTGGCCTTTTGCTTTGGGCTCCATTTTTGGATTCTTTGCTTATGAAGGTTTTTGAAGATTTTATTTTGGGTTGGAGTTCAGGCATAGTTCACCATCTTTTAGGGGAATGGATATCATTTCATAATTTTTAATATCTTCCATAAAATATTAATTACATTATTGGTGAGTAACGATGGTTGACAAATAATCATTGTCATATCTGAGATGTAAATAATGATTAGAGGGACGGTTGTTGTTTGTGTTTTGTAGACATATAATAGTTAGGGATAATCATTGTCTATGTTTAAAGTGCAGATGACAGTACTATATAAAAGTTCAAGAGAATTGAGATGAATAATAATTATTGTTTAATACCGAATAATAATTGTCGGTGGCTAAACAAGAAGATTCTATTCATTACTCTTCTTCCCGCTCGATGTTGGAGGTCCAAACGACCCGTGAGAGAGAAAGTTAGAAGCAAAAACTTGGGGAGAAAAACAAACCTCATTTTTATGACAATAACATCTCTCTCTATATATACATTGGCAAAGGTGCAAAAATAGAGAACAAAACAAAATTGTATCAATAAATCTAACATTTTCAGTTTCACTACTAAGTCTACTCATCATAGAATCAAGCTCCACAAGAAAAGTGTTGTAGATATAAGTGAAGCTATTGTGTAGATTTTTATAGTCTAAATAATGAGCTCTTGTGTTACCTAGCTATCTCCGCTCGCCTTTCGGCCTGCTCGGCGGTTTCGAAAAGCTGTCTACTGGTTCTTTTTGGTGTTGATTGGAGGCCATTGTAAGGTCCTTTGATTGAGCTTCTCTTTCATTCTTTCCCTAGCTTTCTAGTTGCAATTCAGTCCAATTAGCAAAAGGCTTATAATGAGTGTTAGAGCAAGGCATCTAAGAAAAAAAACAAGGTAGAATAAGAAATATAGAGCGAGTTATAGATATAAAAGAAAGAAAAATTTAAGAAACAAGTGAAGTATTAGCAAGAATTAAGCATGTGATAGAATAAGTTGAATTAAGAGTGATCATCTTGACATTCACACCTCTCTAAAATGAGCGCCACAGCTTCAATGATATCATTGTCACCGAGAGAACGGTTGGCATTGTCGATTCCGTCGCGATATTTACGGTGTTGAATCGATTAATATCATTGTCACAAATACATAAGTTCTGAATTGAGATGTGATCCCCTTTTGAAAGTGGACAACTTAGTATATATGTGCTGCTTTTCCAAAGAAGGTATGAACACTAGTGGCAATGGCAACAACTGCAATTTCACCATAACAACAAGTGATTTTCCGCTCAATGCAGATCGATCAACGTTCTAAGGATTGCCCTCGAGAAGTCGAGCATCGATACGGATAACATCTCCCCAACTGTACACTAATTATATCACATAGAACCAAAATTGCAGCATTCTGTTCACTCCATTTTCCATCTCTGAGTGCCCCAAATTCACCTAAGTTATAGCTTATGTAAAGCTTAAACTTCAAGAGCTAAAACACACAAAATTCAAGGATCAAGCTTTGAAGCATTATTTAATGGAATCATAAATATAAGCTCAAGCTTTATACAATTGTTTGTTAATGGGCAATACTAAGTTATTAATACTTTCTTCTATCACCTTAGTTTTTGGGGCAAAACCAGCCATGACTATGAGAGCAGCCATTACCAGCATTATTTTCTTCAATGAAACTGGCTGTAAAGATTATTATTATTTATTTTTTTAAAGAAAATTATAATTTTAAATTTTAGATTTTATTGTAGAGTTAACCAGCAATAAACATATAATTCCCACACAGTCTTTATTTCCACCACCCATAATTGTTATCACACTTACAGCTTCCCTAACCCATGACAAGGGACTGTGTGTGATTCATTTTATATATATATATTTTTTGATTTCTCAAAATAATTTAAATTTGACTCAAAATTTAAAAAATTAATCCACCCTTGACTAGCATGAATTTATAATAAATAAATTATAGCTTGAAAACTTCTCACCCTCCATTATTAAACTGAAAATAAAAAACTTTTTTCCCAAATGTTATATTTGAAATCAAAACAAGTATACGTAGTTACAAAAAGAAAAAAAAAACTAATATACAAGTATATCCTTGTATACGTACGTAGTTACAAAGTAGGTTTATTGTTTGATTGTAAATCAGTTCAACACCAGCGTCACACGCTCAAACGCTGGAAGAGTCTATATTTATAATCCTTTCCCCCAATTTGTACTAAAAAAAATATATGTTCCAAAAACAAAGAGACATATCCTACCTTCGTTTTAAAGAAAAATTAAATAATCAACAAATAGAATTAATTGCCATCCTAAAATCTAGGGGAGGAGAAACTCCTCCAAAAATATAAACCCCCAATAAATATAGAGGCCATAATACCCCCAATAAATATATATATATACTCTATCTTCATCCTATTTTAAAACATTTTTGGTATAGATGTCCCAAAATCTTAGATTTTGAAATTTATTTTATATAAAACTTTACCTTTCAAAATAATTGAAATTTAGCCCGCAAACTAAATTTTGTGGTTCATGGTTTTAATATCCCACAAATGTGATTGAATTAAAGAATCAAAGAAATGCAAACAAAACTAATAACTTATCAATGTATACCAATGAACTAAAAGAAAATATAAATATACATATCGGACATATATAAATACCAATTTCAAACTTAACCTGTGATACCGAAGTTAAACTAGTTTAGGACTAAAGAATGAAATTATTGGGTCAGCAACTATTCCCCAGATGGAATGGCAAATCGGTAATTTAAGTGAAAGAGAAGGGGCAAATGAGGAGAAGAGTGTGGAGGAAGAACAAAGATCCAACCAGTACTTACACACACTGAAGTCGGGTTGCGTGCGATCCGTTTTCACCAGTTTTTGAACACAGAATTAAAGCCAAATTCCCCTCTCGACTTTTTCTTTACCCTTTTTTTTTTTGTACAATCTCAACAATGCCCATCAACAGCGAATCTACGCCGCCGCCGTTGATCGGCAAGATTGGCCCCTACACCGTCTTCATGACACCTCCGGCGACCCCGCCGGCCGCTCCGCCTCCCCCGGTTTTCGAGTCACCCAAGAAGGTCATTCAGCCGCCCCCCGTTCAGCCGCCGCCGCAGCAGTTCCAAAAGTCCGTTTCTGCTGCTGCTGTGCGTAATGGGGATTCGTCCGTTGCTGGGTTCTTTACAAATGCGGTCTCTAAACTGCACAATGGTAATTTTTTTTTTTTTTTTTTTTGCTTGTGGATGTAGAGAAATGAGTATCTAGGGAAATTGATGAGTTCATTAATGATGGAATTTGGTGGTTTTCTTTTGTGTGATTAGACTACGATTCTCTTGGAATTCCCATGTTTTTCTTCTTTATTTTGTTGTTGACATTATTGATAAGGAGGGGGAGAGACATGTTTGTTGAATCATGTCGATCAACACAAAAACTTAATGCTTTGGTTGAAGTAAATTTAATTATATCAATTAACACCCCTCTCACTTATGAGTTTGGAAAATTTGAGAAATACTCAACTAGTTGAAATCTGTTTTAATTGGGGTGAAAATGACTTTACAAGGATTTGAACATATTTCCTTTTTCCTATATTCGTGATTGTACGGACCAATTTGTGTACATCGACTAATGTTCTGGACATACCGCCTGACTCTAGTCACCCTACAACATTTGAATGTCAAGGAAATTTGTAGTAAATTAATCCATAAGTAGGTGACCATCATAGATTTAACCTATCATCTCTTAGTCTCTATCTATCAAGACCCCTCTTGACTGCCGCATCATAATAGTTTCCCCAATACGAATCATGTTAATCACAAATCAACCCAAAAACTTAATTAGATGGGTTAGGGTAAATTTAATTATGTTAACTAACCATGTTTATGAGTGCTAGTTCTCTTCCTGTTCAGTTTTCTCTTTAAGGGGGCACACATGTTAACTAACCATGTTGAAGAGTCCGGCGGTATGTCCCATGACATTAATCGAGGTGCGCGAAAGCTGGCCCGGACAGTCATGGATATCAAAAAAAATAAAAAAGTAAAAATGTTTGGACATGCAGTTATTTTTGTAAATAGTATAAACATAAAGGTTTGGTTCAATTTTGCAGCACATTCGAGCTTGGATGACTATTTGGCACGTTGGTTCGGGTTAAATCAATCCAAGTACCAGTGGGCAGTAGATGATTATTATGAGAGCAAGGGAATGGTATGCATCTGGTCAAATTCATTACTAGATGATTATTACATATTCTTGTGTGTTGTTTGCTGAAATTTAGTGTTGTAATTTTCTCTTATTAATCTTAATCATGTCTGCCTGTCCATTTCATTATCCTCTCTCTTCTGTAGTCTATCATTTTGGCCAGTTCATAATTGTAACAATCATAATAGTTGGTTGAAATTAACCATCGTGAGTTGACCTAGTTACCAAGAGAGCCTTAAAAAACTAAAAGGTTTTGGATTCGATCTATGGTGGCCACCTAGTTAGGAATTAGTTTCCTATGGATTTCCTTCATCCAATTGTTGTAGGGTCAGAAAATGTGTCTCGTGTGAAAATAGTCGAGATGCACAAGCTGGCTTGGACACTCACGGATATAAAAAATTAAGGTTGAAACTACATGCACAATGTAACTTTGCAGCGAACTGGTACTACTATTATATGAAGTAACTTGGAGGTCAATTGTCTATCTAACTCGTTTTACTTTCGGTACAATATATTGTTTCTTATAAAAAAAAATCATTCATTTCATTGAATACAAAGGGTTAACTAGTAGAATGATGAGGTTGTTTTGGATGTGTGATTGAAGTTAATCCATATGCTTCTATAGAGTAAAGGGAAACAATAAGATGAACATTTCTTGCCTGCCTTTTCTGAATGCTATAATTTGGTGGTAGAATAAGAACAGTGAAATCAAACCCCAGACTTGGTTGAGATAGTTATCCTTCAAGACTAAGCCTTCTTTTGAGTTGGTCTAGTTATCATGACTGGGTTTACCAAGCTATAATTGCATTAGCTAAGATATTATCTAAATGAATGATTACCAAAGAAGAAAAAAAAGATAACTATATACATGAATGGATTTTGGTAACTCTTACCTGTACTGCTTTAGTTTTAGTATGATTTGGTTCATCTTTTTGCATTTTATTTTCGTTGGTTTCGATTACACGTTATACTCGTACCGTAGCTTTTATTTTGCCCCTGCTCTATAGTTCAGGTAGTCTCAATAAACATCAAAGCTTGACTGCCATGTTCTTTCACTTCTTTTGAATGAAAGTTTGATTTCTTTTAGAAAAAAATGATCTCCTTATCAAGGTGGCACTAGTTGGCATGAATATTCTTTGATTTTTTTCTTTTTGATAACCGGTAATTGGAGCTGCCCCACTACATACATACCTGGAGCATCCATGCCCATTGCCCATCCCAAGACCCGGATCCGAGAACCAGCCAGAGATTTGGCAATTAAGCCTCGTGAGTTTCAAACCTGAAACGGGAGCATATTTTGAAGACTCCAAGCCTCTACCAACGAGGCCGTCCTTTGGGACATACATTCTTTGGTATTAGGAAATAAAAAAAGAAAGAGAAAAAATAAATCACAAACTTAAATATTGCTCATTTACAACAAGCTTTGAACAATCAAGAGTTAATATAAGCAGTTAGGAAAACATGATGAAATTAATTAATTCTAATAGAAGTTTCAAACATTTTCCATCAACGAACAATTCTAACAGATTATACTTTCCACGTGAGGCAAGTTTTGATCTGAATAACAAGCAAAACAAGGGTGTTTATGCCTTAAGCTCAATAGTTGAACTTCATTGTGATCAATATCGTCATGAATCCAAATGAAATGAGCATGTGCATTTGATTCCATGTCGAATTGAACATTTTTTTTATGTATACATAAATGTTTACAAGATCTCGAATCTTTGCATTTTTCTCCTACTGCAGGAAAATGTCGACATGAAAGCGAAGGAACCGTCGAGCAAAGCCCAGAGCGTGTAACAGGTGCTTAAATTTGTTACATTGTGTGCAAAACAAAGCTCCTTATTGTATTTTTCTTGAAAACATGTTTGGTTTTATTTTGATATCGCCTTTTATTTGCTTCCAGAATCAACATTATTATATGCTGCAGTAGAGAAACTATGTATACCTATCTATGCAATGGCTGAAGTGGATCTGATTGTTTATAAGATGCTGATGAATTTTCCAGCCATCTTGGAATGTGACTCCATCTACCTTATACAGAAATCGACAGAATTCCGTCGTGTTGTAGTTGTTACGCTATGTAATATTATGTATCGTTGTCGTCTTTTTTCCCCATTTGATCTCTCTTTTGTTCTTTTGATGCTGAGCCTTTGGCTTGTGTATTTTGAGCTACTTTTTTTTAGTTATTTTTGTCATTGTAATGAAAGCAATGTTTGGTTATATCCATCCAAGTCATTTGGGAGTTCATCAAGTTGGTAATTTCTATCTTAGAATTTTTTCAAATCAGTTGTAGTTTATAGAAATGATGAATTGTCATTAAAAAGATGGCAGTGGAAATACCTTTTATATGGAGGCATCGCTTTCCTTTCATTTGCAATAATTGAATAGTGTATTGTAGGCAATACCTTGAGATGGAAAATGAATCTTGAAGTTAATTCATTTTGGAGAAAAATAAAGTTTTTTTTTTTTTTTTTTTTTTTTTTTTTTTTTTTTTTTTTTTGCACATTAAAAAAAAGAGAGAAGACCTCTTTATATTTATTTGGGATAAAACCATAAACTCTAAAATAATAAAATTTGTTTTTATAATGAATTGAGATAGGTTTGGCTATATGGGTAGTTGGTTGGAAGTAGTAATTTTTTTTTTTTTTTTTTTTTTTGTGAAACCTAATATTATGTGGATAAAATGAATTCGTAATACAATTTTTTAGTATAATATTAATATGAATCATACATTAATAAAATAAATAAGTTTGAGTTTGAGTATAATATTATTCTTTTATTTATTGTAATAATTATTATTTTTACATATTTATGAATTATGACTTACTAGCTTGATTTTTAAAAAGGAATATAAAAGATCCTAACTTAAAATATATGGATATTATTTTAATATATGAGGTTGAATGAATTGGTGAATTAACTAATCCAATTAAAAAATTATCTTAATTTAAGTCCACTCTATCAATGTGTATACATATCCTAAATATTACCCAAAATCAACGTATTTCAAATATCAACTAAATCTTATAATATGAAAATAGACCTAACTCGAGTAGTATAGCTTTATTAACATTTTATATGACCTAGTAATGTTCCTTTCATTAGTCCCCAAAGGGGTGGCACAGTAGATAAAGATTTGGGCTTTGGAGATATGCTCTCTTCAAGGTCCCAAGTTCGAGACTCACTAATGATCGGGGACAGACGTAAAAAAAAAAAAAATTCCTTTCATTAAAAAAAAAATCCTTAAAAAAAAAAGAATAAGGGCTTTTTTCGTAAATTAAAAAACAAACGGCATCGTTTAACAGAAACTCTCATCAACGGCGGCTGAAGAAAACAGGGGTTTAAGAAAGCAAAGCAGGCGCTTTAGGGCTTTGGCGAAGGAAGCAATCTCTCTCCGACGATGATCACCGGCGGTAAGAGCTACGTTTCAGCGCCACCAGCTTTCTCCAATGACGCCAAGCGCCTCCTCGTCTGCACCGCCAACTCCGTCACCGTTTTCAGCCCCGCCACTGGTTTGCAGGTGAATCAATCAATCAATGTCTTCATCTTTGCCTCTAATCTCAATTTCTATGACTTTTGTAACATTTTATAGTTCGTCTTCTTAAGATTGCATCATTGGAGGGTCACAAGGCCTTGGTGACTTCGGTCACGGTTGTGCCGGCGTCTACTCCGGCGAGTAAGATGTTGTGCTTTTGTTGGACTACGTCGCTCGATGGAACTATTCGCTATTGGGATTTCTCTGTGCCGGAGCTCATGAAGACTGTAGATATTCGGCTGCCGGTTTACTCCATGGTAGCTACTTCTTACTTAAATCTAGGGCTTGAAATTATTTGGTGCATTTTCATCTGCTTGTTGGAGGGTGGATTTTTCTGCCCTCCCTAGATTCTTTATGCCGATGTGCTATTATAGTTACCGTTAGAGTGAACTTCGTAAAGTTAGAAGGTAATGAAACTCGTTTAGAGAAACTATGTTCTCTTAAAAGTTATTACCATATGCTTCTTCGATGTCTCTGGTGCCTGGCCTAGGGGGCGTGGTTACCCTTAATAAAAAAAAATAGTTATTACCATATGGGAAATTTATATTTGCTTACGAATATTCATGTTGCTAATGATATATAAGATTTTAGAGTCAGTTTCGCCGAATATCCTATGGAAAGTTGGAAAAAGTAATGGGGCTTTGTTTTTTTTTGAAATAAGGTAACCACACCCGTCCCTAGGCCAGGCACCGGAGACATCGAAGGAGTATGTCACAGGTGAGTTTCGAACCTGAGACCTTGAAGGGAGAAAAAGTAATGGGGCTTTGGTACTATAGTTGGCGTTATTCTAAAAATTGAGGTGCATTATAGACTCTAAACGTACTTCACTGAAGTGGAGTATGAAACCTTAGTGCATGCGTTGTACAATACTCAGGTTTGCTACATAGTATGATAGTATCTTAGTTCTTTGAGTTACTAAATAATTGATTGTGCATTCTTTCTTTTCCCCAGGTCATCCCTTCTCTGTTTGGCCAACCGCTGGAGATTGATGCAAAATCTAAGGAACTTTTTGCTTATGTATCAGTTGAAAACATAAAAATGAAGGACAACAAGCCAGTGCCTGTAAGAGGACAAATCCTTAAGTGTAACTTAACCAAGTCTCGCTTGGCTGCGGGGATCATTTTGGCTGAGGTGTGTTTCATTATGACTCTCTTCATCATACCTCATGCTTTTATAGACTTTTGGAAACAAATATCTATTCACTAGAATATATGTTTTGTATGTGTTGATATTTATATGTTTAAGTTCAAGGCTATTGGCTTGTAAAGTATTGAGACAAAAAGGATAGAGTTGGGTTGGGTGGTTGTCCTGTGATATTGAGGTGCGTATATATTGGCCTAAACATCCATAACTATATTCAGGGTGAATAATATAGTAGTCGTGCTTTGTTAAAACAAAACATGGTAATCATGCTTTCAATTCTAGAGTCCTATTGATGTTTTGGTAAGGCTTTGAAACTAGGATAACACGTTATTGCCTGCTTCTTATAGTCTTGAATGACAATGGTGTTCTTTTACTCTTGACAGACTCAACAACCGCAATGTATAACTATCAGTTCGCCAGGAAGATTCTTTGGCATCCGAAATAAACGGAAAATTCATGTATGGAAAGTGCCCGAAACAGAGTCTGAAACTTTAGGGGCTAAAAGAATTACTTTGCATCACACAAAAGATTTGACAATTCTTGCATTTCACCCAATCCAAAGAATGATAGCGGCAGGTGATGTCACCGGGAGAATTTTAATATGGAGGGGATTTGGTAGTCGAACATTTCCGGTTTCTGGTAAAGAAGCTGTCAAAAAATCTTTTGGCCGTGATGAAGATAAACCAGGAGTAAGAGGAGACGATGATGCTGATTCTTGCTCAACACGGCACTGGCATCATGCTGAAGTGATTGTTCTCTCTTTTTCCTCTGATGGGGCCTATCTTTATTCAGGTGATATTAACAAATAACAATTGGAAATGGGGATGCATCCTGAATTTTAATAGAAAATGTGGTTCTAATTACATGTTTGATAGTGGGTTCTCAACATGAAGTAGGGGAGGCTAGTAGGTTTAATACCTCAAAATGGGCTTTTGTTTCAATCTTTTCTTTGTTATTATCAATAAGGCACGATCTTTTTGGATCGAACTTCCATATTGTAGCTTGAGAAATCCTTTACATTGGGTTGTTTCTTTTATGCCCTTGTATAGTTTTCATTTTTTTTCTTCAATAAAAGCTCATTTTCTCATAAAGGGAAGAAGTGTCATGTTTGATAATGACTTATCAAGGGTAGAAATTGAAGGTCTAGAAAGATTTGAATAGTTTTCTTGATTTCTTGCATGATATGGGCCACTACGATACTAGGCTATTGGTTATATGTAGGGAATGAAGTTGCATAAGGGTTGTGATGGTACAAGTCACGTTTGTGTTTTCATTAAGAACCCACTTGCTTGCATTGTAAGGTCATTGAAAGTACGTATGGGTTGTCCCTTTTTGAGCGGACCTCGTGTGGGGGCAAGATAGTTCTAGAAGTTCGTGGAAATACACGGTTGAAGAGTGTTCCAGTTTTTCTTCCTTCATTCATAATACAGTGGGGTGGGAGAGGTATTTGGGTGATGTGTGTTCCCTTATTAGATTCTATATTTTTCTCTAGGCCTCATTGGTGAGACCTTTTGGTATCTACACGTTAGTTCTTATTTTGCTGGATTGAAAGCTTTTTTTTTGTAGGTTACCTTCTCTTGTGCCCTCTCTTTTGTTTTCTATTGCATTCCTTTTTTTTTTTTCTCAATGAAATTTCAGCTGTTTATAAAATAATGCACGTTCATGTTCTTCAAGGGTGACATGCAGTAATTTAACAAGGCTTCAGTTAATCACTACCATCTTTATATCCTCGTGATGATCTATAGTTATTTATTATGTTACTCTTAATATTATTATCTTCCTAGAATGGTTGCATACTACTTCTTATCATATTGGATTTGATATTCATGAATCTTAAATCTTATTTAAGGCGGGAAGGAGGGTGTTCTTGTGGTTTGGCAACTTGATACGGAGAAGAAAAAATTCCTGCCACGAATTGGATCACCGCTATTGTATTTTACTGATTCTCCTGATCCTCTGCTCGCCTCTGTAAGTAGATACTCTATTATCATAACCATGTACATTTTGTTGCCTTTTTCGCTGTTCATTTGTTTAAAACTGAAACTAGGTTTTCAGGTATCTTGTGCAGACAATCAGATTCATTTACTGAAAATGCCCTCCATGGAAATCTTGAAGTCCATCTCTGGGATCAAGGTTTGTTCCAGCAATCTTAAAAAACGGCTGAGGCTGTTTGAGCAAGAGATGTGTGAACTATGGGGGTTGTTTGATACTTCTATATTATTGCCTTGTTCTCTTAATATTTTTCAGGCTTATGAAGTTTGATGATTGCATGACTATCCAATATCAACTCTTATTTATTAGTCGAAAATAATGACTATTTTATTTTTATCTATAAATATTCTTCAAGCCTTATTCTACATTTATACTGCAACTTCTTGTGTTGCATTCTTTTCAGCTTCCTTGTTCATTACCGGATGTTTGCCAAGCCTCTAATAATGGATTTGCCTTTGATCAAAACGGTGGTCTGGTTGCCCTTCGTTCAGAAAACTACAGCATTCAGTTCTACAGTTTGTTTGATGACTGTGAAGTTTGTGAGGTGAGCATGTACCGATTACTTGATTCGCTTATAAACGGGTCAATGTTTTGTTGGACTTGGGGTAACAACACATATTTGCTTAATCCCTTTCGTAACGTGGCTTTTTATGAATCTTTAGTTTGACATGGGTGTCACTAGGCCAGGATATGTCCTTCAATTTTATGTATGCTATTCTTGTCGAATTATTTTAGATGGTTAAACCACAAATGCTATTTTGATTAGCTCGATGTTCTGGCGTCTCTAAATCACACTTTCATTAAGACAAGCAAAAGTTAAATAAAAAACAGGGGATCTTTTCACCTCGATGTGTTTATACACGCCTTCATGTTTATACACAAATTCAAACTAAAAGTATTCATTTTTTGTCTGAACTATTTTAGAAGTGAATCTAAGTCTTATCTACATGACTACATGTAACGTTTGCAGGTTCAAATTTGTGAGAGGAACCATCAACCTGGTGAAGAGCTCACTGTATGTGAACTAATGAGTTGTGGTCTTTTTATGAAAACATTATCTGTAGGAATTATGTGTCTAATCGGAATCTAACGAGTTATTATTATTCTTGAATATTGTTGCTACAGGTTTTAGTGACTATAGTGGCTCTCTCCCTTGATGGCTCTTTAATGAGTACTGCTGAAGTTAGAACTCCTGAAGGTGGAATTGGAGGTTTCATTTGTCTCAAGTTTTGGGATTCAGAGTTGGAAAACAAGAAGTTTAGTTTGTCAACCATTGTGTATGAGCCCCACAGGTTTGTTTTTGGCCCTTTACGGAAGCCATTACAGTTGAATGGTTGTTAGTTATATTAAAGTTAAAAACTGGCTAGAGGGTAAGAGTCGTAAGACCATAAAAGTTAAGTTCTTGTGATCATATTTGCATCACTTTTTTTTTTGTAATTATTAGTGCTGGATGCAGAAATTTCTGTTTCCATTTTTAATCTAAATGAAAATTACACTTTCATTTGACAGGGATGCTGGAATTTCTGCTCTAACTTTCCACCCTAATCGCAGTATGGCGGTCAGTACATCATATGGGGGAGACTTCAAGGTACTGTGGTAAAAAGATAAATTTAGACAACGAATTTCTGCCGTTAAATTCATTTTCTAATTTATTCTTATTTTTATTTTAGATATGGGTTTGCAATGATGGACGTCAGAAAGTTCAGGGAGAGCAAAATTCCAGTTGGATGTGCCATTCAGTTGGGTCTTACAAGTATGCATCTGATTCATTTGTTTCAAATCTTCTGATTAGGTTTTACTTTTCTGTTTGCTGACTGGAGGGGACTTTTTTTTTACCATCCGTAAAAATGTAGGCTTGGGTTGGTTTCAGAGGTTATTTTCTTCCTTAAAAAAATTCTAAATTGTAACTTTAGCCTGGTGCTTGAAAGTAATGGTTTATTGTTCTTTTCTCATTTCTCATTTCTCATTCTGCTTTAACAGAAAGAAGCCCATGACTGCTGCCACGTTTTCTTCCGATGGTTCAGTTTTGGCCGTTGCTGCAGAAACTGCCATTACATTATGGGACCCTGAGCAGAATATCCTCGTTGCTGTAATTGGAGAGACTCTTACGGTACATAATTTTCCCTTTTATTTGCCTATATTTTCATTAAAAATAACAGAGTAGATCCCAAATTGAAAGAACTGGTAATTTCGCATAGTTCGGCTCATATTTCAATTGGAAGACTCGGCATGCCTATTTTCAATATAAATGATTTTGTTTTTCTCTAAAAGCACAAAAGGTGAATTCATTGTGTATTTATCATTTTTTTATGTGCATGTATGCAATGTTATTTGGTGGTGGGTCTGAAGCTTCTTTTGATCTTAAGTCTGTCATTAAAGCACAAATACTGTATTTGAACTAAAAATTTGAAAGGAAAAAAAAATCTTTGTCAATTAGCCAAGAAAGAAATAATGGAGTAAAACTGTTGATATGATGCTACAAGTTATTAACTTGAAAAATTCTCTTTTGTTATGACCTGCATTCATTTTTCTCATGTGTTCAAGTTTTTTTTCCCTTCAATTTGGACAGCCAATTGTGAATCTTTCCTTTGCTGGAGACTCTGAGTTCCTTATATCTGTCTCACAAGGTTCAAGACCACAACTGTCTGTTTGGAGTATGTCGGAAATGGCAATATCTTGGTCATACAAACTTCAAATAGAAGGTTTAGTACTATCCCTTTTCCTTTAACTTAAATTAAGTAGTGAAATTTAATTAAACTCGAACATTGTTGATTAATTAACTTCTTTGATTAGCAAAAACAGCAGAGTATTACCTACAAATTAGCAAGTGAAAAAAGTTATCACTAAAACTCTTTGATGACGTGCTTTAGTTTTTGTTGTATATTAATTAGTCCTAGACTCCGGGTGAGGGTGCCCCGGGGTAACGGCTACAATGGAGAAAGAGAAAGCTCCGATTCTCGGTTATAAAAATAAAATAAAATTAGTTACTCCAAAGGGTCTGTATTAACAATTTAAGCGTCTGTAATGAGTGAAAGCAATTTTTTCCGAGGAATATCTATAGTGACAGCTAATTAACTAACTGTGAGATATTTGGGACTATAAACATGCTGTTTTGATGGAAGCTAACTGCTCTTCGGAGTAATTCAAGCTTTTCTTGTTCAATTTAAAATTTATGGCTCTGGATAATATGCTCAAACGCTTCCTTGAGGGCTAGTGTGTTTTCTGCCAAACGACTTAAATATGATTGTTCATTTAAGTGGTCTTTTAGGCCGAACTGTTAGGATGCATTGTGTCAGATAACTTGGTTAAGCTAAAGATTGATGGAGCAGTAAGGGGAAATGTAATGTTACTACTTGGTGGTTGGGAAAAGGCAAATATATGTTGGGCTAATGCTATTACATTATCCTTTGGGAGATCTGTTAAGAAAGAAATCAAAAGATTTTCAATGATCATGGCAGAAAAAACATCATGGAGTGGCTCGATTGGTCAAAGAGGTCCTTGGGTGCATAAGGTGATGGGTTCAACCCATGGTGGCCACCTACCTACGAATTAATTTCCTACGGGTTTTCTTGACATTCAAATGTTGTAGGGTCAGGCGATATGTCCGGTGACATTAGTCGAGGTGCACGAAAGCTGGTCCAGGCAGTCACGGATATCAAAAAGAAAAAATGACAAGGGCAGGAATTGAATGTAGTCCTGTCTTTAACTCTTTATCTTTGTAATTAACTCTAACAAGAGTTTCTTATCCAAAAAAACTCTAACAAGAGTGGATTATTTTCTTTATCTTTGTAATTAACTCTAACAAGAGTGGATTATTTTCTTTATCTTTGTAATTAACTCTAACAAGAGTGGATTATTTTGAGCTCCTAGGATGGGGTTACTGGATTGAAGTACAGATATTTTGTTTTCCATTCGGCTGTAACTTCTTACGGTGACTGAATAATGTCTCTGTTTTTCCATCAAAATTAAAATTAAAAAAAAAAAGAAGGAAAATATATGTGTCCTGATGAATAAAGACACGTTTCTTTCAACTAGCTCCTTTATTGGAATTTGTCATTTCATGATTCTACAGCTATGGCATGTGCTGTGGATATGTCTTCTTTTGCTGTGCTCGCCCTTATCCCTGAATCTGTACGCCTGCAATTTAATGAGTCAACCTTCCAAGGAAGAGATGGAGTAATATTGCATTTTAATGCTAATGATCCTATTCCCCAGAGTTCCTGGTCTGTTAGGAAGGTATAAACTAGCTTACACATATTTCAACTATTCTCTCGGAACCACCGTTTCTCTAATTAATCATCACTTATTTATAGTTAATCATTAATTTGTGTTGTTGAACACTGCAGGCTGAAGGAGGGGGTCTTGCTTTTATTCGATCCGAAAAATCCTACGAGAGTTCAGATGGGAAATCTGGCCATCATTGCCTTGTCTATATCAATGGTGACCATGAATATAGTTTATTTGACCCGTCTGGCAAGGAAGCACAAGAGTTCAGTTTGACCAAGCAGGGAAGTTATCACGCCCTTGAAGAAACAGGAGGTACATTAATTTGGTTATTTTCTATTTTAATCATATCAACAATGTGATCTCCATAGCTGTGCTGCCTTCTATTCTCATTTAGGTCTGCTTCACAATATCCTCTTTTTCTCTAGTAAAAAAACTCTCTACCCCGCATTGACCTGACATTTCCTTCACAGTATATATATATATATATCCGCTGGACCGCTATGCATGCGTAATGTTTTTTTTAAAAAAAAAATTGCGAGTGTTCGGGTCAGCTTACACGCGTACCTTTACCATTCTTACGCAACAAACTGTCTAATTCTACAATATTTGGTTGTCATGTAAACCTGTATAAAATTAATTTCTAGGTAAGTTAAGTGGCCACTATGATGGATCCATAACCTTTTGGTTCTCCAAAACGCTCTTGACCACTAGGCCGATTCACCATGGTTAATGTCAAATATGATTTATGTATTTTTGGGAAAAGGACCTCTGATTCCCCTTTATTTTGCTGGATCAAAAAGTAAATCTAGATCGAGTTGGGATTACAAAAAAAAAAAAAAGGCTTTTTGCCAATGCGTTATTCTTGTGGTTGGGTTAATTTCAAATTCGTTAATTGATAGGGAAATTTGTTAATTTCAAAAGGACCTCTGTATAGTCCCCAAGGGGTGGCAGAGTGGTTGAAGGCTTGGGCTTTGAAGGTATGCTCCCTTCAAGGTCTCAGGTTCGAAACTCACTTGTGACATACTCCTTCGATGTCTCCGGTGCCTGGCCTAGGGACGGGCGTGGTTACCTTGTTTCAAAAAAAAAGGACCTCTGTATCTTATTTTCCTGTTTATTTCTTGTACATATTTTTTTAACTTGAAATCATGTTGATCCAATGAAATTATTAATCTGGAAAATTATTACAGGGAAATTTGGATATCAAGCTATCTATGGGGAACTATCAGAATTTGACTTAAAGATGGACCAGACCTTGTCTGCCCCATCTGTTCCATCACAAAGGCCTTGGGAGACCATCTTCAGTGGCTCATCACATGAACTTCCTCCTCTGAGTAAGCTTTGTTCAGCATTTTTAGAATCATTATTGGAGAGGAGGACGGTTGCTGCCGAGTAATTTCGATATATCTTATAAACATGTCACATTTTATGCTTCTCGAGTTCCTGGATTCGACTCCACCGGGACCAATCCGAAGATAGAATCGGTTGGGCATCAAAGCATAAGCTTTTGATTTTTCGATTTCTATCCGATTATACATGAATAGAGATGTCTTCTTGGTGCAACAATCTAAAAGGATGCATCTTTACAGATTGGATTTGCTTTCTCAAGAGAGAAACAAACATCATAAAATTTTGTTAGGTAATTCAGTTTTTGAGTGTGTAATTTGGAAAATTTTGTAAATTAGTTGTGCTTTTAATATGGGAACTTATCCCTTATTATTGGGAATCCTACCTTACTTATATGCTATAGATTATCTATTGTGACAATGTTAACTCTTTTTTTTTTGAGATAATGATAATGTTAACTATTTAATTGAAAGTTGGTAGTGATTTTAATCCATTATTCCAGTACATTCTTACATATCCATTATTTTTGTATAAAAATAATGTTGAGGGGCTCAATTGGTCAAAGAAGATTTTGGAGTGCATAAGTGAGTCCATGGTGGTCACCCTATTTAGAAATTAATTTCTTACTGATTTTTTTGGCATCCAAATATTGTAGGGTCAGGCGGTACGTCCCGTAACATTAGTTGAGGTGCGCGTAAGTTGGCCCGGACAATTACATATATTAAAAAAAAAAAAAAAGTTATAATGAATGAATCACCAAAACAGTTGCAGTTTTGAGACCCAAAAATCAATGAGTCCAAAAGGCACTTTAAAAAATCATGTAGTAGTTTAACTTAGTACATTGAATTGCATTGAATTCATTTGAAACAAAAATTGTACTATTCTGCCAACAAGTGCAATCTCTCTCTGTTTAATTTATAATTTATAATTTATGTTGGTTTTGTTTAGTAGTCGTTGAACCAGCCGTCCCCTAAAGTCTTTTTAGGTTAAACAACTCCAATGTCTCCTATCCAATCTCTTTTTAATTGGGACTCTCTTTTATTTAAATTTAGCAAAGTAAATAATTTAATCAAAATGTTGAAGATTAAGAGAAAACAATGACTTGTTTTAATTCTTAGAATTGGTTCAGTAGTACTCTAAATAAACCTAAATGAATAACTAATGAATACCTAAAAACTTATTGTCTAACCAATATTAGAATGACATTCAGTGTAATGTTTAAGAACTTGTATTACATATATTTAGATTTAAGGTTTTTTATAGGTAGGTATAAGTATTGTAGTATGTGAGTAGATTTTAAAAGTTAAAATTTTTGTTGGTTTTATTTTTTATTTTTTTTAATAAATGTAATTATGAAATTTGAATCTAAGGACCTTAAGAAAAGTAGATGGCTTAATTTTTTTTTTTCTTCTTTTTTTTTGACAGATAGATGGCTTAATAAGTGAGTATCAAATTTTTGTAACTAATAAATTAAGAAATTTCTTAGCTTAAGGTAAACAAACTCATCTCTATTAAAAGTAGGTTTGACTTCTTATAAAAGATAAAATCAAATTCAGATCGGTACAATTATGTAAAATTTATCAATACATTAAAGTTATGTTCTTATTTAAAATAATAATATTTTTAAATATGATTAAAGAGGTAGAATCGTAATTGTTCATTTTTTTTTCTAATATTAATGCACATTGTGTAGCAAGTATTTGATTTGTTAGTAACTAATCATAAAATGACAGTTGACTACAATTCCACTTGAAAGTGTAACAACAAAAAACATGATAAAAGGTCCCTCATTTTCAAGTATTTATATAATAGCAATGTTTTTGTAAGTGTATTTAATACAATGTGGAAAGAAAAAAGTTTTAAAATCTTTGCCACATATAGTTTGTGGCCATAACCATCCAACTTTGGAGCTGCTTTTTCCTTTATTTAATAAATACCATTAACTCTGAGTTGTTGAGTTGGCTAGGGCTACCCTTATCCTTTCCCTTCTCACTATATTATTTATTGATAATTTAAGTTCTTTTTATTTTATAATTGTGAAGTGTCTCTATATGTAGGTACATTTGGTAATCCATCACACTCTCAAATGTGTTTCATTTTAATTAATTCACTTTTTTGGCTTAACATCAACTAGGCTAGGCCGCATTCAAATTTTCTCTCCTCAAATATTGTTATATATTCATGATGGAGTGACTCAATTGGTCAAAAGAAACAATTAATTTAATGTAGTTGAATCAGATTTTGCTATATTCTTTAAAAAAGAAAAAATGACATTTGTAGAATTTTTTCCTCTTATGCTACTCATGAAAAATCTCCAAAAAAAAATTAGGTAAAATTATTGAGTTGAAAAAAATTAGTAAAAGACAAAAACTTATGATTTTTATAGATCAATAACATTTAGTGTGATAGATTCGAATTTATGATCTTTTGGTTATGAATACACATCAATACATTATATCATTTTAATTATTGTTATTATTGACATCAATTTGTTTTGTTTCTTCGTCCTTATTGTATTATTGTTCAAAATCCATCATAAAGTTAGTTCCATAGGATATAACTATTATAGACAATCAGATTATAAATTCAAGCAATTTTTAATTTTGCAATTATGGGTCAATAATTCAATGAGGATGTTAATTAATTTACCAAATGATAGAATATGAATGAGTACTGATAAAGAAATTTATGAACATTATTGTGATCTAAACTTTTGATAGTTCTTAGAACATAAGTAGTTATAATATTATGCATTTAATTGAAGTACAAGCTAGGATAAATTATATAATGATTAAAAAAGCAGAGGAAAATCATAACATCATCTCATTGAGAAGCAAACAAATTTACAATTCTCAAATTGCACTAAGTGGGGCCTCCAACCATAGATCACATGAATACAATAGAATTTGCTATTTCCCCCCCATAATTTGGATCCAAAATTGTATTTTTTAAACTAAAGATTTGCATTATTAGCAGTTCAATCTACCTTCATATGTACACAATTTACTGTCTCTATTGTGTGGTTTGAACATTGTATAATCAAACTTCAATTGTGGCCTACATTGAGTTATGAGGACTGATGGAGAAAGAACTGTCCCATTCATATTCCAAGTCCTCAAAGCCCCATAATTTATCCATCTCTTCTTCTTCCTCCTCGGGCATTTTCCACCTCTCCGTATCGACGTACCGATCCTCCATGATGTCGAGTACCTGTCCATTCGAAAAAACAGACCATTCTTCTTAGCTTTGCCTTTGCTGGCACTACCACGAAAAAGGTTGTCACATTTTTAAGATAGTTCAATATTGTGTGCGAAAATCTCGAAACCAAACGGATTGAGCTAACGTAACGAAACTACGATTAGCCTAACGAAAAGATTGTTCGGTTTCTTTGGCTGTTTAGAGATCACATTCACCAAATGAACAGCTGAAAGAGATAGAATATGAGAGAAGTCGAGTCATGTTTTTTTAATCCTTGAGTGTGCGTGCCAACTTATGTACACTTTGACTATTCTCACAAGATAAGATGTATGACCCAACATTATTTGGTTGTCAAGGAAATTCATAAGAAATTAATTTCTAGGTAAGTAGTCACCATATATTGAATTTATAATCTTTTGGTTCCCTAAAACTCTCTTGACCACTAGACCAATCTTGAAGTTAGATGCTTCATTAATATGATTTTAGGTATTCTTTTATCAAACTAGTTGCCAACATTAATCACATGTGATTGCTTTATTTTGTATTCTTTTTCCTTTCCTAGCCTAGAAATTTGAGTTAGGTAGATTAGTTGAAACATTGCTTGGGGTAATTTCATTTCAATGATTAGTACCCACTTGATATTCTTCAAAATCATTACTACAAGGAATCCAATTTTTTTCCTTCTACTGTGAAGCTGTGACCTTAAAAGATCAGAACTGAATATTTCTCTATAAGAATCTACATTTCACTATATTTTGAAAACAAGCAATCTATAAGAGTCCAAAAGAGAGTTCCAATAATAGCATCTAACTACTTTCTTTCGGTACGATATAATATGGCGATTTCGACATTTTCCAAAGTACGATGTGCATTCGATGATGATTATAAGCTATGATTAGAAAGCTTTATGACTATAATACAAAAAAGACAAGCTAGCAACATGTAGATTAGTATTGCAAGGAGTTGATTCCATAAGAGGTTAATAATAGTTAGCTACCTCGGTCATGGTGGGGCGCCACAACGAAGACTCCCGGATGCATAGAGAAGCAGCAAGGGCGAATCTTTTCAACTGTGTAGCGTCGTAGGCCCCCCCGAGTCGTGGATCTATAAGCTTTTCGTACTCTCCTCGGTTTAATATCGGTTTAGCCTGTGTTTGTTTAGGATTAGTGTCTGATTGAAGCAGCACAGCCACATGGCCAACATGTCAAATTACCAACAACTTGGTTATATAGTTTTAAGTCTAGAAGAAACCAACCACTGATCTAACAAACAAACAAAAAACTGTGATGGATATTTTCGAAAACAAAGGCGAAAACGATCACCAACCATTTGAAAACCGAAAGAAAACGAAAAAACATGGAAGTCTTTTAAGAGAAATGTCACAACTCACAACCATAACCATTTCTTTATTGAATCATAGAGTTTGATTGAGAAACAAGCCAAGGAAATGATTGTTCTTTTATGAGGATGAACTTAAAATATATATATATATACAAACAAGAAATGAAAAGTGAGAAAAATAAATTTGAACAAATAATTTAGCATACCCAGCTGTGTAAGCTTTGGTGAGACCCATCAACAGGCTTTCTTCCAGAGATTACTTCTAAAAGAAACACTCCAAAAGCAAAAACATCTGTTTTCTCATCCACAATCCCATGCAAATAGTATTCTGGGGCCAAGTGCCTGTAATAATCAAATCCCTTTTATAAAAATTTCATTTTTTTTCCCTAAAGAATTTGATCCAATTAAAAAGTCAAAATCTTGCTAATTAATTACCCAAAGGTTCCTTCAATGGGAGCAATTGAATGATGAGACCATTGAGTTGGAAGCCATTTAGCCAATCCAAAATCTGAAATCTATAAAACCAATAACCAAAACCTTATCAGAAAAACAAAAACATTTCCACAAACATTCAAACAAGAACAAGAACAAGAACAAGAACAATGGATGAGAATTGACCAACCAGAGGCTCAAAATCTGCAGTTAAGAGAATATTTGAAGACTTAATATCTCTATGAATAATCCTCCTTTGGCAATCCTTGTGCAAGTAATGCAGTCCTCTAGCTGTCCCAATAGCAATCTTGAACCTTGTTTTCCAATCAATTGGACCCAAAATCTCATCTACAAAAACACAAGTTCCAAAAATTGGAACACATTTAGACCATTTGGTATTTTGTTTTCACTTTTTGAAACTTAAGCTTTTTTCACTCAAAATTCTCTCCAAATGGTTTCATCTTCCTCAAGGAAGTATCCTAAAAATCAAAACTTTTTTTTTTTTTTTTTTTTTTAAAAAAAAGGGGCAAAATTTAGAAATGGGGTTATGTAAAAATCCCATTTTGATTAGCTTACCATGAAGAAGGGAAGCCACAGAGCCTCTAGAAGAGAAGTGAAAAATGAGATAAAGACCATTATCAAGACAGCAACCCAAAAGAGACACAACATTAGGATGTTGAACATGTCCAATGGTTCCAATCTCTGTCAGAAACTCCTTCTCTTTCCTCTCATCAGCTGATGTCTTTGCAACTCTTTTCACTGCAATTTCTTCCCCATTCCTCAAAATGCCTCTATAAACTTCAGCAAATCCCCCTTTTCCAACCAAGTTCTCTAAAACCCAGATAAAAAAAACACAAACTTTACATGAAAAAACAAAAAAAAACAGAGCACCCACAAAAAGGAAACAAAAGGGGTTTTTTTTTTAAGGATTTTTTGTGGTAACTACCTGAGCTGAATCCATTGGTGGCATGGAAAATCTGTTGAAAGGAGAAGCATTTCCAAGAGGGTTTTTGAGGAGGAGTGGAATCTGTGTTTGGATTTGGGGATTGTTGGTGTTGTTCTTCTAAATCTAAACTACGTCGTTTTAGAGAGAAGAGGCGTTTGAAGCTGTTGGATTTGATGTACTTCATTGTTGTTGTTGTTGTTGTTCGTGGAGTCCGAGGAAATTGGTCTCAGTTTATGCAAAGAAGACGATGATGATGAAGAAATGTGAGAAAGGTTTGTTGTGTTTGGGAGTTGAGAAAATTGAATTTAAAGAGAGATTGGAGAGTGAGTTTTAAGAGTATATACTGTTTTGTGTGTACGTGTGAGCCTCTCTATGGTCTTTCTAATTTTTTACTTTTTACTTTTTTGTAGAAAGACAATTGCCTTTCTCTCTTTTGCACCCAAATTATAAGCGCCCGTTTGGCCGATTGACATGAGAGGGAATGAGAAGGGTTATATCTCATCCCATTGTTTGTCTTATAAATTTTTATAAATCTATACAATTCTTATTCAACTATACGCGTGTAGTCCACATCTTTATTTAAATATTAAAATATTTAAAAACTACTTAATATTTATCTTTTTATTTAAATAAAAACTTCAATAATTCTCTTTCTATTACGTATAACATAACTTTATTATTAAATATTCATTTTTTTATTTAAATAAAAACTTCAACCATTCTCTTTCCATCGCATCAAACATAACTTTATTATCACTTTTTTTTTTATTTCATTTCTCCCAAACATAAACTTATTCTCATTTATCTTTTTTTTTCATCTCATCTCAACCCATCCTTTCAAAGCCAAAGATGCCCTAAGAGTTAAGTTGGGTTATAAAGATTTTAAGTTAAGTTGAGTTATAATTAATAATTTTGTGTTGAGTTAGGTTGGTGATCAGCTGATCAAATTTTTGCTCTTTTGGGGGTGTTTGTTTATTCCATTTAGTGAGGATTTAGTTTAAAGAGTTATTTTGTATAGTTAAAAATTGAGAATTGTAATTTAAAATTCGTTTAGATGTAATTTTTATGTAGATAAATTAGAGTCAAAACCTTATTTAGATGTAGAATTTAAATGAGTAGTTATTTTGATTAGTTATAAAAGTAATGATTAAAAATGATTTATTTTGATTAATTTGAAATGAATAAATTAAAAATGAGTAATTAAAAATGATTGAGTAGTTATAAATGAATGATTATAAATTAATGGTTAAAATTTAGAGTTATTTTTAAAAGTAAAAATGATGAGGAGTTAGTAAAAATTGTTTGGATGTAGATTTTTTAAGAGAAAATAATAAAACTTTTAACTAAATCATCCTTAAATATGACAAAGAAATAGCTCATTTATATCACTCAACCTCAACTAAAAATAATATTATATACGTAACAAAGATTATCTATGAGAAGATAAATAATTTGGATTTGAGTAAGATTGTGTAATTTTTTTTAAAAAAAAACATACTTTATAGGTTATGGACTTGGCTTTAATAGGAAAGATTAAGAGCTTTACAATTCAATAACTTAATCAAGCTCAATTAAGAAATATATTGGTTGAATTGAGTTATGTTGCTCTAATATAAAGAGTTGGACTAGTTGACCTGTTGATTAACTCAAAGTTTGAATTAGACCAACAAAACCACTTAACCTAACCTAAATAATGTATACACACACCTCTAGTTTGTCGCACTTATTTTTGTTTTGTTTTTTCTCTGGTAATTATTATCGAGTCAAGTTAAACACACCTCAACTATTTTTATGAGATAGATCGACTTATCGAAATTCATACAAAGTTTAAAATAGGTGTTAAACTTGATTCAACTCATCAACTAAGTCTCTTCTTAGTGCTAAATTAAATCCATGATGTTATACACAATCTTTTGTTCCCCGTTTATTTTTGTATATATTCTTAATTATGACGCAATAATTTCATTGTTTGATTGTAAACCAGTTCAACATCAACGTCACGGATTCGAATCCTGGAAAAGTTGATATTGTAATCTCCACACCCGATTTGTATTCAAAAAAAAAAATTATGATATTAATTAATTTAGTTCTAATTTAACCTTTTTAAAACAACTTGGTATTTTGGGTGGATTTGAGTATAATTTAATGAATAATACAAAAGCTACTATTTTTAAGGTTTATAGTTTCATCTGTCACCCTTCCATTATTGGACTAAACAATAAAACTCATTGTGTACTTATCTAAATTTATTATTGGTTGAATTATATTTCATCAAATTAGTGATTTATTTATTTAGGGTGAGACCGAACTATCAATTTTAGATGGGTGCTTGTCTTGAGGGGAAACTAAACTAATTAGGCTTGATTAGGAAATACTTTTGGAGTAGATTAATTTTATTTTTTAATGCTAACAAAAGTGAATTTAAATTTATTATATTTTGGTTGATTGAACTATTAATACCTTGCCAGAAACAAATTAACACCTTAAACAATTGGTTCATAAATGTACATTGATGACGTTGAGATATTATACAATTGGTTCATAAATGTACGTTGATGACGTTGAGATATTATTCATGTTGTAAGTGTAATCATTAAAGCTAACACTATAGAAAATTTATATGTAATTTAACCTTAAGTCACTCATTCTGCATATAAATATTACATCTATCTAATTATTATTGTTAGGAAATTAAAAAATGATGTAACATTTAAAGTTAAAAACATAGTACTTAAACCTTGAGCATATTTAGACACAATATTTAAAGGGAAAACATGTTAATTAATTTTGCCTAGAATAATGAGAATCAGATCATGAGCTGAGCCCATATGGCTCTCTTGTTTTTTGGATTTAAGACAACACTTCGAAGTGTGGAAAATGAACCCTTTTTTACCATTATTTACTCACATCATCACATGCATGATTCTGATTTTGAGAAATATTAACAAAATGTTTAGGAACTCAAAAAAAAAAAAAAAAAGTTTAGATCCTTAAAATAGGGTTCCTATTCAATATGAAAAAGTTGAATGGGATCAATATTAAATTCAATTTATTTTTTTTTGGCAGAAACAAAACTTTCATTGGAAAATTCCCAACAACAAAAAAGAGTGATTTGTTTTGATCTTCCCGTGAAAGTTTTTACGATTTTTTTTAATATCTAAATGTTATATGTTATGTGATAATAGTTCAGATGTATATAAATTAGTTATATATAAAAAATATAAAATAATAATAATAATATAGAAAGGTAGAGGAAGAGATATTTTTCTTACCTACCAACAACAAAATAAAGTAGCCCTTAAATCTTTAAAAAAAAAATGCTTCATATTTATTTATATTTACAAACAAACACCTAATTTCGTCACAATTTGCATCAACAAAAAGGAAATGAGACCTTTTTTTCTTCTTCACGAGCTCATACACATGCATCCTTCACTTTTTGTTTCAATAAAAATAATAAAGGAAATTTATTGTGTATACCAACTTTAGGACCATCTTTTAAAATTATAGCATATTTATCAAAAAAATTGAGTGATTTAATTCAATCGAACTCAATCAATATCTAGTGGTTGAACTCAATCAGTTTGTTAAGTGATTGAACTCAATCAATTTGTTAAGTGATTGAAGTCAACTGATTGAGTTCAATCAATAACTAGCGATTGAATTCAATCACACTCAATCACTCGATTAGTTTCAATTTTTTGGTATATGTACAATTATTTTCAGTTTTATGCTATAGATGCAATTTTTTAGCCAATTTTTGTTATACATGAAAAAATTTCAATAATAAAACTCTTATTTCTCTTTCAGTTTCACAATCAAACTTAACAGAGATAAATATATGTCACCTATATTAATCATACGTAGTTGAACATTTGCATGCAACTCTCTTACATAATTCAATAATTTCAAGTTTGCTATCGAGTGTAGAAAGCTAAACTATCTTCATCTAATTAGGTAGGAAATGACTCTTCCTATTTTTAACTGTTAACCTAAAATTGTTCACTTTAAGTTTAAGACTTCGATTATGAAAACGACAATCAACAATCAATTGAAGATAAGAAAGTGCAGAAAGAAGAAAAAAATAACATAGAAATTTACGTAGTTCACTAATGTTGTGTTAGCTAGTCCACGAACATAAAGAAGACGGTTTTATTAATAGAGAGGCGAAAAATACATCATGAATATCATCATGCGGCAGCTAGGGTTTAATTCGACTTTATACATGGACTCCTATTATAAATCTTATTACAGATAAAATATCACTAACTATTCAATCATTCAAGACACATCTCAACGACTTGCATTGCTTTACATGCCACTTTATCTATATATCACCATAAATTTCCTTATTGTCTAAATAAAGGTGGAGATTTGGTTACATTTCCAACATAAGAATAGTCAAAGTAATAGAGTTTGATTTGATACCGTAAGTATTTCTAAACAAAAAAACTTTAAAATTGAGGTAAACAGAAACATTTTTTCTTTTCCTTTTTTTTTTTTTTTTTTTTTTACAAAATAAAATAAAGGATTTTAACTGATTTACAATCGAACAACGAAATTATTGCGTCACTGCCCTATTGGGTATTGAAGAATTAACTTTAAATCTTATAGTTATATCTTAATATTTAAATATTATATTTATGACTAACTATCATGAAATGGTTCAATTGGTCAAAAAAAGCTTTGAGTTACAAAGATAATGTCCGGAATCACGAATATCAAAAAAAAAAAAACACACATTTGTGACAAATAAAAAACGTTTTCAGTACTATAACAAAATATGAACCTATCCTACTTTGTTTGATCAATTTTTATTGTCAAAATTACATAATGTATAGTATTCTCTTGTACTCCTATAAATTTACAAGTGACAATGAAACATTAATTCCTCTATATTTTAACTATAGTACAAATGTACAATTTACAATTTTTTCTACAAAATTGAGGAAATATATTTCTTATGATATTGAAAAAGGTTGTTTTTATGGGTTTTGGTCCCAAGAAAAAGGAAGTGCAAGCATGTGGGAGATAGGGCAGGGGTTGAACTGCCCGTGTTTTCCCGTTTCGGTGTACGCATGCTTTTACCACACATACACATGCATACAAATTTCAATGCACATATATTTTTATTTATAATATATAGAGAGCAATTTGGGTACACACCGTGTAGCACCCCATCGTAATACCTTTCATTTAGAATCACACATCTTCTTTTTTTTTTTTAATTTTTTTTATAATAAATATAAAGTTAAAAAAAAAAGATGAGATGTGTGGCACCAAATGTGTCACATGGATGGTATCACGGTGGAAGTGCTACCCGAAGTACACCCAATGCTCTCTAATATATATATATTCCTATTTTTTATTTGTAATATATATGTATATATATATTTCCTATTTTTTTTATTTGAGATACATCCCATTTTTATTATAAAGGGTTTGTTTATTTTTGTTAGCATTTCATTTGTTCCCCCATTTTAATTATAATACTAATGCACCTACCCTTCATTTATTTTTTCTATCCTCCTACACTATTTATTATTATTTTTTTCCTTTGTAAGTCATCCTAGATGACTAAAAAGGATGGTGCCAACATGACAAAAAAAGTAATGATTTTTTATTTTTTACATTAGTAATGACAATTTTCAAAACTCTAAAAATTTACATTTCAAATATTTATTTACAATATTTTCCAATGTATACAAATTTATTTGATTCTTATTCAAATTTATGTTTAGTTTGTTTTCGAGTTTATATGACTTTACTCTCTCACTCTTTGATTTTGTTTTGGGAATTTTAAACAGTAAAACTTAAAACCATAAACTTAACATCCTAAATATGACCTTCTTACCACTCTTCTAAAGTAAAAAATAAAAAAATAATTCTTACCACTTTTCTAAAGTAAAAAAATAAAAGAAATAATAAAGTTTATTGATATTTTTTCTTTCCTAACAAAACACCTCACAACTTGGCTGCTTTAGTTTGTTTCAAAGTCTGCAATAAATAATATCTAAACACTAAATGTAAAGGTGAAAATATAAGTTGTTTAGTCAACCATTATGGAAGGCTTAATTGGTCACATGAATTTTTGAGTGCATAAGGTGATGAGTTCAAATAGTCATCTACCTAAGAATTAATTTTCTACGAATTTTTTCATTCAAATGTTGTAGGATCAGGCGATATGTCTAGTGCTGGCGCAAACAGTCATAAATTTATATTCAAGAGGTTTATGAATTTTAAAAACTAATCTTATAACTTTTTTAGAAAAAAGTATCTAAACTAAACCCAACTTTCAATATAGTCTTATAGCTCATGAACAAAAAAATATTTAATATATTATAATTTTTTTTAATTTTGTGTCTATAACATTAGTGAATCAAGAATCAAAGAGTGAGTTAAGCTCACTTTTAATTCACCCATCTTGATTGTCTGGGCCCAAAGCCCAATATGTAGGCAACGACAGCCCATTAACAGCCAAAGCCCAATCATTGTTAAGAAGGCCCAATTACAAAACAAAGAGAACAAGGTTTCATCTTCCTCCTTCGGATATCTCAAAACGAAACCAGACCGCTGCTTGCGGCGGCGCCGATTTCGTCATCGCTAAACCCTAGCTGTTTCCTTCACTCCAACCTTCCTTACTGTATCTGAGATTCCCACAACTCCACCATGGTTGACCGTGAACGCGACCGAGATCGTGGCCGCGACCGAGATAAAGATCGGGACCGTGATCGATACAAGGATCGGGAGCGAGATCGCGACCACCGTGACCGGGATCGGGACCGGCGTAGAGATCGAGAAGACCGTGACCGAGACCGCGACCGCGGCCGGAGTAAAAGGTCACACACTCCGGACCACGGCAGATCCCGACACACTCGCTCGCGCTCTCTTTCCCGCTCCCCTGACGATCGGGCTATTCGTCGCCGCCACCGCTCGCCGTCTCCGGAACATGCTCGGAAGCGGCATCGGCGGGATTTGACGGCGGACGATGAGAAGGAGAGGCAGAAAGCAGTGTCGGATTTCGTGGATGGAATTGCGAAGGAGCAGCATAAGCAGAAGAAGGATAAGGATGGCGTTGGTGGTGAAGTGGTGGAGGAGGCGGTGGCTGATGAGGATGAAATTGAGATGATGAAGAAATTGGGAATTCCTGTGGGGTTTGATTCGACCAAGGGGAAGCCTGTTGCTGGTGCTGATGTGAGTGGCGTTAGGGCAGTCACCAAGCGGCAGCCTAGGCAGTACATGAACCGTCGTGGTGGGTTCAACCGGCCGTTGCCGGCCGAGCGCACCCGCTAGCTGTTGGATTTCGCTAGCTCGCCGTGGTTAGTCGATTGTTGTTTTTTCTTAATCTTTAGTTTTTGGATTCTTTGTTCACATTGTCTTCTTAGCTTCGATTGTAATTTGAAAACGGATATGAATGCTGTGATTGTGACAATGGAATAGCTTAGTCCACTACCTTTTACATTGAAGTTTGAGCGACAATTTGACATTTATTATCACTAGAACTATAGTGTTTGTGTAATTGTTCACAGTCTAGCATGTTGCCTTCTTCCTGAGTTTTGGTTTTAATGTTTACATAAATGTATTTGGCTATGGTGTTCTGTATTTCTTTGCAGCTCTCTTCTTGGCCACTTACAGTGTTCTTCTTAATCTTGGCCACTTACATAAATGTATTTGACTTAGGTGCCGGCTTTTTTTTTTGTTGCGAGGCGCATGAACTATATATATTAACATTCATATAAAAGAGATAACATAGTTGGTATGAGAATATTAAATACATTACTCTAAAGTTTAGTAAATGTCATCCTTTGTAATTAATAAAAAACAAAAAAAAAAGCTTTAGGCACGAGGATTTTTCGTGTTTAGAGATAGTCTGTTAGAACACCAATTTCTGACAAGAGAACAGAAATAGATGATGAAGGAAATACGTCGGAATTTGATTAATGGCAGCCACAATACGAAATACAAAACAAGATAATCCACCTTTCGAGAGGGTGGTTCTCTCCACAAGTATCACACTTTGATACT
>JBBMEF010000008.1:8919794-8953413 GCA_037832685.1 Sicyos baderoa | reverse complement strand
CCATTGTAATCCTTATATAAAGGCATTGCCTCTTATGAATAATACATCGACTCTTAGTCAAACACACTCGTTTACACTAATCTATAGTCTATAATTTTGGCCTGTTCGTCATTGGAATAATGATAATAATTTGTTGAAATTACATACACGAAGTAACTTTGAAGCGAACTTGCACTACTTTTATCATATGAAGTAACTTCGAAGTCAAGTATCTCTCTAACTTGTTCTACTTTTTCATTCAGCATTTCATTTATCTTCATTGAATTCATAGGGGTTAAGTAGTGAAACCTATCTGTTTTGTACTCTTGTTTCCTTGAGAAGGAAAAATAGGAAGAAGAGGCTAATCATGTTTTTTATGTTCGATCGAAGTTAACCCTCGTGTTTTTGTAATAGAGTGAAGTTCAAGAATAAGATGGAGATTTCTTGCTTGGCTTTGGTAAATGATAAATTGAGAAGTAATGTCTTTGATCCTATGAAAAATTAGAGAAGTTATGACTTTCAAACATGATCAATTTGAGAAAGACGTAAACCTTCTGGTTTTCCATTAACTTTACACAAATATGAAATATCAAATACCAAAAGATCTCCTAACAAATCTTAGAGAATATATAAGATTATTCAAATGCTGAATAATAAATCCTAGAGAATACTTAACGATATTTGTTCCTAACGGTAAATGTTATAATTTGGTGCTTGAACAAGAACCACGCAGTTAAACAACCCCATACTAATTAAGATAGTTATCCTTGAAGATTAAGCCTTCTCTGTGGTTATTTAGTTCTTTTCTAAATGTAGTTAAATGTCATAGTTGGTATACCTGCAGCGCATCTTTTCTTAATTTCCAACCATAGAAAGCTATAACTGTTTTGCCTAAGATATTATTTAAAGAGGATTTTGCATGCCTAATAAAAAAGGGTAAAATATTTCTATCTATAGCACAAAATCAAAACCAATTCATTCGTAGCAGAAAAATCAAAATTGAGTTTTATCACTAGTTGAGTTCTATTAGTGATAGAATTCAATCAGTAGTGGACTCAATCTATCACTAGTTGAGTTCTATCACTGGTTGAGTTCTATCACCGATAGAAAATTATGCGCTTCAAATGAATTATCTTAGAAATTGTGCTGCAAATATAATATTAGAGGTAGAATGTGCTCTTGAGGTAAATTCCCTTTTTTAAATGAATGATTGCCGAGTGAAAGAAGATGTTTTATAAGTGAATGGATTTTGGTGAATTTTACCTATATCACTTTAGTTTTCTTATGATTTGGTTCATTTTTTGGCATTCTACTTTCGTTGGTTATGATTACATGTTATACTTGCACCTTGGCTTTTATACTGACTTCCCTGTTCAATAGTTAAGAAAATCTTAATAACCCTTCAAAGCTTGTTCTATACAGATCCAAATTCGGCTTTTATATCATCATGAATCCAAATGAAATGAGCATGTGTATTTAATTCTATGCCGAACTCAACTTTTTTGTGTATCATGTTTATGAGATCTTGAATTGTAGCATTTTTCTCCTAATGCAGGAAAATGGCGACATGAAAGCGAAGGAACCATCGAGCAAAGCCCAGAGCGTGTAACAGGTGCGAAAATTCGTTACGTTCTGTGGAAAGCAAAGCCCCTCCCTAACTTCTACATGCTTACACATATTTGCTTTTGTTTTGATATCATCTTTTGTTTGGTTCCAGAATCAAAATATATTATATGTATGTAGGAAGTCCCATCTTTTGACAGTAGAGAAACTATTTATACCTATCTATGCAATGGCTGGAGTGGATCTGATTGTTTATAAAATGCTGATGAAGTGGCCAGCCATCTTGGAATATTCCTCCATCTACCGTATACGAAAATCGACAGAATTTGGTCGTGTTGTAGTTGTTAAGCCATGTAATGTTATGTGTCGTCGTCGTCTTCGTTTTCCCCGCATTTGATCTCTCTTTTGTTCTTTGGAAGCTGAACCTTTGGTTTATGTATTTTGAGCTACTTTTTTCTGGGTTTTTTGTGTCTTTGTAATGAAGGGAATGTTTGGCTATATTCATTCAAGTCATTTGGGATTTCATCTAATAGGCAAATCCTATATTAAATTATTTAAAAGTGAGTTAATTTGTTTGTCTTTAACTAATTATTTAAGGATGTATTTGGATTGGGATAAGATTAGGTAAGATGAAGAGAAGCTAGAGGTTTGGAATGATTTGGTAACTCCTCTTTTAGGTATTAATGTTAGAAAAGAAAGTCACTTTCAAATTTTGTTTGAAGATTGGTGTTAGAAGAGAAGAAAGGAGAAGTATTTGATGTTTTTTTTCCTCTTTAATGTATCTTCTAAATAAATTTATTTATACTATTAGTCATTTTTTTAAATACAAACACCTGTTTTATTTTTCAATTTTTAATACTTGACATGATTTTTTAAAAAACTCATGAACTTCAAATTTATCATATGAATCAATTTTGAATTTTATTTTATACCTATGATCTAGAATTGCACAATTGAAAATGTATAATTGGAGTTTATAGTTCTATTATTTATAATTCACGTGATTTTAATTAAAAGAAGTACTTAAAGTTATATTTATAAAATTTAGACATTTTGATACATAAATATAAGTTCCTTTATAGTCTAATTTTAAATTTGAAATGGCAAACATTATAATACCGATAAATTTCACCATGAAGCTCTTTATATATATATATACACAATTATTTCAAAAGAGAAATATTTGCATGTATGTAGCTATTTATGTGAGAATATGTTTTGTGAAAATTATTCTTCACAAAATTAATGGCTTAAATTTTGCATGTAAGTGACGACAACATGCAAATATTTCTCATCTCATAAATTGAATGTAAAACTTGGGCACTATAGTAGATTGGGGTAATTTCTCGGTGCTCCATGAACATTTCACGGTAGGGTGCAACCCTAAAAAACAACAAACCCTTAATGTTTTTTATGTTATATAATAATGTTCTTATAATTTTGTTTTTTATTTGAGCCGCAAAGAAATTATATATCAATAAAAATGTTTATTTTATGTTATAAATCTATGATTTTTTTTTTTAAGTACACTTCAAAGACGGAGATAAATACAGATTTTCTGGATCGAACCTCTAATATTGACGTTAAAAAAAGATAATAAAATGACCTTATTAAATTAGCTAAAAAAAAGTTAGCCAAAACAGTAAAATTGAATTAACTCTAAAAAAGCTGCTTAGCCGCATTAATATATGTCTAATGACTATGAGGTAGTGAGTTCGAATCCCCTCCTCCCAATTGTTGTAATCTAAAAAAAAAAAAAAAATTAAAAAAACAATATAATTAAATTAACGGCTTTTTTTTCTTCTTTTCTCTAAAAAAAGGAAAAAAAAAAAAAAAGGAAAAAAAGAAAGAAAAAGAAAAGACCAAGGGCTTTTTCGTAAATGTAAAAAAGAGGGCATCGTTTAACAGAAGCTCTCATCAACGGCGGCTGAACAAAACACAGAGGTTTAAGGAAGCAGAGAATTAGGGCTTTGGCGAACTCAACATTCGCCATATTCGCAGCTTCTCTCATTCCATACAATGATTACCGGCGGGAAGAGCTACGTTTCAGCACCGCCGGCTTTCTCCAACGACGCCAAGCGGCTGCTCGTCTGCACCGCCAACTCGGTCTCCATTTTCAGCGCCTCCACCGGTTTGCAGGTGAATGAATACGCCTTCCTCTTCTGCCTCTGAACTCGACTTCTATGATCTGTTTCATCTCTTGTAACGCTTCATTCTGCTTCTGCTTTAGGTTTCATCATTGGAGGGTCATAAGGCCTTGGTGACCTCGGTCACGGTGGTGCCGGCGTCTACTCCGGCGAGTAAGGTGTTGTGCTTCTGTTGGACTACGTCGCTCGATGGAACTATTCGGTGTTGGGATTTCTCGGTGCCGGAGCTCATGAAGACCGTGGATGTTCGGCTGCCTGTTTACTCCATGGTTAGCTACTTCTTTGTTTTGTAAGACTCTGTGTTGCATTAAGAAAAAGGCTTACGATTGAAATTAAATCTAGGTTTTGAAGGCCTATTTGATAACTATTTGATTTTTTGCTTTTGAAATTTAAGCCTACAACTATTACCCGAACACATAGTTTTTTTTACTTTGATATCTACATTTGACTTGTATTTTTGAAAACCAAACCAAAATTTGCAAGCTAAAAAACAATTGCTTCCAAATACTTGTTTTAGTTCATGGAATTTGGTTAAAATTCACATACTTCCCTAAGACAAAATGAAACTATAGGTAGAGAATTTGAGTAAATACAAGCTTAAATTTAAAAAACCGAAAACGAAAAATCAAATGGTTATCATACGGGGCCGAAGTTATTTGGTACGTTTTCAACGGCTTGTTGGGGAGGTAGATGGGGGTGATTTATTTATTATATTTTTTCCTTTTCATTATGTGTGCGTTGCACAACACTCTGATTTGGAACGTAGTATGTTTGTTTGTAACTTCGTTGAGTTACTAAATAGTTTATTTTGGATCATTTCTTCTCCCCAGGTTATTCCTACTCTGTTTGGCCAACCGCTGAAGAGGGATGAAAAATCTCAGGATCTTTTTGCTTATGTATCAGTTGAAAATATAAAAATGAAGGATAACAAGCCGGTGCCTGTGAGAGGACAAATCCTTAAGTGTAACTTAACCAAATCTCGCTTAGCTGCTGGGATCGTTTTGGCTGAGGTGCGGTTTACTAAGACTTTCGTCATCAACCCTAATGCTTTCATAGTTGCTTATTTGGAATCGGAAACAATTATTTATTCACTGGAATATATGCTTTGTATGTGCTACTCTATATGTTTAAGTTAAAGGCTGTTGGCTTGAGAAGTATTTATTCACTTGAATATATGCTTTGTTTGGAAAGGTTTTGAAACTATATTAACACATTATTGTGAATGATGCGTTTCCCACTGTTGACAGACTCAACAACCTGAGTACATAACTATTAGCTCATCGGGGAGATTCTTTGGCATCCGAAATAAACGCAAAATCCATGTATGGAAAGTGCCAGAAGAAGAGTCCGAAACTTTTGGGGCAAAAAGAATCACTCTGCATCACACAAAAGACTTCATGGTTCTAGCATTTCACCCAACCCAAAGAATGATAGCTGCAGGTGATGCCACTGGAAGAATTTTAATATGGAGGGGATTTGGTAATCGGACATTTCCTCTTTCCAATAAAGAAGCTGGCAAAAACTCTTTTGGCAGCGATGAAGATAAACCAGGTGTAAGAGGAAATGATGATGCTGATTCTTGCTCCACACGGCATTGGCATCCTGCTGAAGTGATTGTTCTCTCTTTCTCCTCTGATGGGGCATACCTTTATTCAGGTGAAAATAAATATCAATTGGTAATGCGTCTTGGATTTTTTAATAGTAAACGTGAATGTAGTTTTAATGCCTCTTAAGTGGACTTTTAGTTCAAATTTGTTTTGTAATTATTTGTTAAGTGCGATCTTTTTAAATTGAACAACTCCCATCTTGTAGCTTAAGGGATCCTTTTCATTGGGCTGTTTTTTAATTACATTGTATATTCTATCACTTCTTTTTCATTGAAAACTCAGTTTGATAGTTTCTCATTAAAAAAGAGAAAGGAAATTACATGTTTGACGATTACTTATCAAGGTTAGCAATTGGAAGGTCTGGAAAGATTTGAATATTTTTCTTGATTTCTTGCATGAGATGGGCTATTACGATACCAGGCTATTGGTTTTATTTAGTGGATAAAGTTGCACAAGGGTTGATATTGGTACAACAAGTCACTTCACGTGAATGCACGTTCATGTTCCTCAAGGGTGCCTCGTCAATTACTACCATATTGAGATCCTTCATCCTTGTGATGATCTATAATTAATATTATTAGATATATTTTTTTACTCTTAATATTATTATCTGCTCAAAATGGTTGCTTATTATTTCCTATCATATTTTAGATTTGATCTTCATGAATCTTAAATCTTATTTAAGGTGGGAAGGAGGGTGTTCTTGTGGTTTGGCAACTTGACACAGAGAAGAAAAAATTCTTGCCACGAATTGGATCACCACTATTGTATTTTACTTATTCTCCAGATCCTTTGCTTGCCTCTGTAAGTCGATCCTTTATTTTCATTAGTTTTGTCTACTTTTTGGGACTTCATTTGTTTAAAACTGAAACTAGGTTTTCAGGTATCTTGTGCTGACAATCAAATTCATTTACTGAAAATGCCCTCTATGGAAATCTTGAAGTCCATCTCCGGGATCAAGGTTTGCTCCATCTATCGCTTTTTTTTTTTGTTGTTGTTAAAGTGGCCTTGATAATTTATTATGTATTTTGTAACAAATGTTAGAACAAATGAGACTGTTTGACGAGATGTGTGAACTATGCCATTGCCAACCTTGCATGTCATGGAGATATGTTAGGAGAATAGTATACACTTTAGTCTGAGACTTTATGTAAAATAATTGTTTTTCAACATTTTATTTTTTTTATCAGTATTTTCTCAGTAGTCAGTATAATATGTAGTTTTCTTAATGTATGATGATTTTATAAGCTCAATAATTTGGCCCATGCTCGAAGAACGTAGCTTTCCTAGTTCATTGTTGTCTTACGACAATATCAATTTTTTTTTAATATTTCTGTCATGCTGCCTTGAAGTAGGTTCAGAAATATTTTCACTCTTTCATCAAGTTTGTTCGATACATTTATATTATTGCCTTGTTCCCTGACTGCTTTCAAGCATATGGAGTTTGATGATTTCATGACTATCTAATTTCAACTCTTACCCATTGTTTATTGGTCTTATTAGACAATAATTGCTATATATTTTTTTGTCTATAAATGTTCTTCAAGCCTTATTCTACTGCAACTTCTCGTGTTGCCTGTTTCAGCTTCCTTGTTCATTTTCGGATGTTTGCCAAGGCTCTAACAATGGATTTGCCTTCGATCAAAGTGGTGGTCTAGTTGCCCTTCGTTCAGAAAACTACAGCATTCAATTCTACAGTTTGTTTGATGACTGTGGAATTTGTGAGGTGAGCATAAAAAGTTTTATGGTTCCTATAAAAAAAAGTGAGGTGAGCACGTATTATTTATTTATACGCGACTTCAAATTTAGCACAAATTCAGAACTACAAGATTCAGTTCTTATCTCAGTGTTTAAGAATTGAACCCTAAACCCTTAAAAAAAAGAAGTGAGTCTAAGTCTTAACTTTTCTACATGTAATGTTTGCAGGTTCAAGTTTGTGAGAGGAACCATCAACCTGGTGAAGAGCTCACTGTATGTGAACTATAACAAGTTGGAGCTTTTTATGGAAATATTATCTGTAGGATGTTCTGATCATGATCTAATGAGTTGTCATTGTTCTTAAATATTGTGGCTACAGGTTGTAGTGACCATAGTGGCTCTCTCCCTAGATGGTTCTTTAATGAGTACTGCTGAAGTTAGAAGTCCTGAGAGTGGAATTGGAGGATTCATTTGTCTCAAATTTTGGGATTCAGAATTTGAACACACAAAGTTTGGTTTGTCAACCGTTGTATATGAGCCCCACAGGTTTGTTTTTGGCACTTTTCCGAATCTATAATGAAAATTTATTTCAATAGTTATTAATATCTAGCTACTACGGCTTAATGATGGTAAGACCATACCGTTTGTTTTTGTTTATTTTTTATGCTGGATGTAGAAATTGTTGTTTCCATATATAATTTGAATGAACATTGCACTTCCATTTGACAGGGATGCTGGTATTTCTGGGCTTACTTTCCACCCTAATCGCCGTATGGCTGTCAGTACATCGTATGGCGGAGACTTCAAGGTACTGTTTCATAAAGAAATAATTTTATACAAAATATTTTCTGCAATGAAATTTATTTTTAAAATTTAAATTTATTTTTATGTTTAGATATGGCTTTCCAATGATGGACATCCTAAAGTTCAGGGAGAGAAAAATTCCAGTTGGATGTGCCATTCGGTTGGGTCTTACAAGTATGCATAATTACTTCTCTGCAAAATGTAGGCTTAGGTTTGGAATTAGAAATTTATTTCTTCCTTAAAAAATTTCCATTGGTAACGTTACTCTGGTGTTTGAAAGTGATGGTATTGTCTTTTTTTCAATTCTCATTTAAGATTTTGCTTTAACAGAAATAAGTCCATGACTGCTGCCACATTTTCTGCGGATGGTTCTGTTTTGGCCGTTGCTGCCGAAACTGTCATTACATTATGGGACCCTGAGCAGAATGTCCTCGTTGCTGTAATTGGAGAGACTCTTACGGTACATAATTTTCCTTTTATTTGCCAATATTCCATTAAAGATAACATAGTGGATCCCAAATAGAATGAACTTGTAATTTTACTCTAGTCCGGCCGACAACTTAGCATACCTCTTTTCCATACTAACGATTGTCCTTAGTTTTTTTTTTAAACCCAAAAGGTTAAATTATTATGTATTCAATTAGTTTTGTTTTTTTTCATTATGTGCATGCATGCTACACCATGGATTCTCTACATTTTAGTCAAGATGGAAAGAAAAAGTAAAAGAAAAAGAAAGCTCAACTATTTATATGCTCTGCTAAGTTATTAACTTGAAAATTTCTCCCTTTTGATGTGATGATCTTCATTCTTCTTCTCATGAATCCAAGTTTTTCAATTTGGACAGCCAATTGTGAATATGTCCTTTGCTGGAGACTCTGAGTTCCTTATATCTGTGTCCCAAGGTTCAAGACCTCAACTGTCTGTCTGGTGTATGTCGAAAATGTCAATATCTTGGTCATACAAGCTTCATATAGAAGGTTTAATTCTCTCTTTTCTCCTTTTACTTGAATTAAACGTTGAAATATAATTCTACTCGAAGATGGTTGATTAATCTCTTATTATAATCAGAAGATGACTAATTTCACAAACTAGTAAGAATAGGATGTTAATAGTGTTGAATCAAAATGTAATGATTTTTGTTGTATATTATTTAGTCCTGAACTCCAAACTCTAGGTCCTTATAAATGAAGACACTTTTCTTTCATTTAGCTCTTTTTTATTTTATTTGAATGTTAATCATTTCTTGATTCTACAGCTATGGCTTGTGCTGTGGATATGTCTTCTTTTGCTGTACTTGCCGTTATCCCCGAATCTCTACGCTTACAATTTGATGAGTCAACATTCCAAGGGAGAGATGGAGTAATATTATATTTTAATGCTAATGATCCTATTCCCCAGAATACCTGGTCCGTTAGGAAGGTATAGTACTTTCTACAGTCTTTTTTCCCTTCTCTGATTAATTATCACTCATCTACAATCAACAATCAATTTGTGTTGATACGCTGCAGGCTCAGGGAGGGGGTCTTGCTTTTCTTCAACCCAAAAAATCTTCCGACAGTTCGAATGGGAAATTCGGTCGTCCATGGCTTGTCTACATCAATGGTGACCACGAGTATACTCTATTTGACCCATCTGGCAATGAAGCACAAGAGCTTAGTTTGACCAAGCACGGGAGCTATCACGCCCTTGAAGAAGCGGCAGGTACATTATTCTCATTATTTTCTATTTTAATCCCTTCAACAATGTGATTTCTCTAGAGCTGTGCTGCCTTCCTTTTCTTATTAAGTCTGCAGTCTGATATGCAATATCTTCTTGTCTACCCTGCTGCATTGACCTTATTATGCCTAATTTATAATTGAGAAAAGTTTATGCCACCTATCCAATTTGGGCAACATTTTTTTTTTCTTGGTTTAGAATAAAATAGAATGTGGCTAAATTAGGCCCACATAGGTGGGCATGAAAGTTTAGGTCTTGCCTGACCTATTTCCCTTTATAATATATATCTTTCTGGGAAAAGGGACCTTTTAATTCCCAATATTTTGGTGGCTCATAAGTTGGATAAGAACCACAATTCGTTGCCAACCGTAATGATGTAATGTAGGACTTGGTAACCAAGAGGTTATGGTTCTGAATTATTGTTGAATTGAAAAAAAAAAATCAATATGTTATTACTGGCTACAAGTTATCACTTTAAGTTCAAACGTGAGCTTAACTCGGTGATAATTGACATGCATTCGTGACTAAGAGGTTGCAGGCTTGAATCCTCTGAAATGTTGTCGAGTTAAAAAAAACTGGTTACAGACTGTTAAAAGGAGATTTCTTGTGCCATTTTCATTATTGATAAGTGGATTCAATTTCAAATTTGTCAATTGGATAAATTCCCGTGTATATTTTTTAACACATTTTACCCCATCGTTTTAACACATGTCGATCCAATGATTATTAATCTGGCAAATTATTACAGGGAAATTTGGATATCAAGCTATCTATGGGGAACTACCAGAATTAGATTCAAAGATGGACCAGACCTTGTCTGCCCCATCTGTTCCATCACAGAGGCCTTGGGAGACCATCTTCAGTGGCTCATCACATGAACTTCCACCTCTGAGTAAGCTGTGCTCAACATTTCTAGAATCATTATTAGAGAGGAGGACCGTTACTGCCGAATAATTTCGATCTATTCTGTCCTATAAACATGTCACATTGTGTGCTTCTCGAGTTCCTGGATTTGACTCGATCGGGACCAATCTCACGATATTATCGGTTGGCATCGAAGCAGAAGCTTATGATTTCTCGATTTCCATTCGAGTATACAACATGAATAGCTGTTTTCACGGTGCAACCATCCGAAGGATGCATCTTTTCTTACTTGCGATTAAGATCGAAAAGAAAAGATTGGACTCTCTTGCAAAAGAGAGGAAGAAAAATCTGAAAATTTTGTTAGGTAGTCCAGTTTTGAGTGTGTTAATTTAGAAAATTTTGTAATATAAGATGAGTTGTGTTTTTAGTATGGAAATTTATTTATGCATTTGGATTATTATTATTGTTGGGAATCCTATCTTGCAATTATATATTATAGAACATTGTCAATAGTGGTGATGTTAACCATTTAATTGAAAGTTGGTAGTGAATTATGAACATGTTATTTATGTTTATGTGGTTGACTTTCATTATTAAAGTATAATTCGAAAATATAAATTTCAAAGCAATTTAAAACAATATCAACGTCAATGTAGTGGTTTAACTTGTTACACTGAATTCTTTTCAAACGAACTGGCACTATTCTGCCAAGTCTGTTTATTATATAATTTATTGTTTTTTTAAAGTATAATTTATGTTGTTATATAGCCGTTGAAGCAGCCACTTTATAAAGTATTTTTAGGTTAAACTACCATGTATTTATAAAAGATGTCTCTCTTTCCCCCACCTTTTTTTTAATTGGATTCTCTTTTATTTAATTTTAGTGAAATAAAGAATTCAATAAAAAAAAATGTTGAAGATTGAGATATAATAAGGTTGGTAATGGCTTTATTTAATTCCTTTAGGTTGGCTCAATAGAATCCAAAATTCTAAATGAGATCATCAAATGCTTACCTAAAAAGTTATATTATTAGCACTTGAGAGCGAGATTTTAAAAGTGTTATACAATTTGAGGTTGCCTAGTCTAATTTGTGTAATCAAATAAGAATAATGTTTGAAAAATTATATAATATTAGTTTAGATTTCGATTTAGAGTTTAAAAAGAACCATCATAAAGTGGTTCAAATAGTTAAGAAGAATATTTGAGTACTTAAAGTGATACGAGTTTAGTAATATTTAACCTGTATTTTCAATTAAAAAATGGCAGTTTTGGAATTCATGTTGTTGAGAAAAGCATTGTATTCATTTTCTCTATTATAAAAGCACAATATTTAGTCAATATTGGCTTGTGTATAACTAATCATAAACTGCCATTTGATTACAATTCCACATAAAAGTTTAGCAACAAAAAAAGAACATTAAATAAAAATCCCTCCTTTTCAAGTATGTATGATAGCAAGGCCTTTGTAAGTGTATTTATTTAATTCAATATAGAAAATAAATAAATAAATAAAGTATCACAATCTTTGCCACAAGTAATTTGAGGCCATAACCATCCACTTTTGGAACTGCCCTTTTCTTCATATTTAATAAAAATACCATAGACTCTTATCATGATTCATGTCACCTCCACCCTTTTGCATTTTTATCTCTTTTCCCCTCTCATTATTATTTTTTAATTCATTATTTAAATTTCTTAATTTTATATTTGTGAGCAGTCTCTATATGAGGTACTACATTGGTAATCCATCACACTCCCTATTTTGTAACATTTTAATTAATTCATTTTGATGACTTAACATCAACTGGGACAGTTTTTGATTTTGACACCCATATTTAATTTTAGTTAAATTATTGAGTTGAAAAGATTAATAAGAGCTAGTCATGATGAATTTGGTTTGTTTCTTCATCTTTATTGTACTAATGTTCAAAATCCATAATTAAGTTTGTTGATAAGATATAAGAATATAAATTTGGGCAATTTTTTTAAATTATAAATTTGAACAAGTATTTCTTTTTTAAACAATTTTAAAGTGAGAGACTCGAATCAAACTTAATTAATGATAATATTATGCATATAATTTAGGTGCAAGGTAGGATAAACAATATAATTAATATAAAACACAGAAAGGTCATAACACATCTCAAATTGCATAAAGTGGGGTCCTTAACCATAGCTCACAGAAGTAACAGTATATTTCAAATTTATATTTTTTTTATGATTGGGTCCAAAATTGTAAAAAAAAATCTCATTTCAAATTTTCAGAATCCTAGCCAGCCATTTTGGGTGCTGGGGCAAAAACAAATCAATAATTTGAAAACTGTACTTGTTCCATGAGCCCCACCCCTCAATTATTATTGACTTAAATGCTTGAAAGCCCACATTTTCATCCACAATTTTGTTGTTTTTATCCATCCATTATTTCTAAAAGGTTCACATGTTCAAATATCAAAATTTTATGGTTAGGCTATGTGTGGTTGATAAATTAAATTTAACTCAACCCATTAACATAATTTTTTGGGGTTGATTAACGATCTAATAACATTCAAAGTCGGGAGTCGTGTGTTCAAATCTCTAGACAATTGTGGTTCAATTTTTTAACCAACTGGTTCATCTTCACTTAATATTAATTGCTGGTAATATAGTTAGATTTAGTGTAAAATATCATTATGGTCAATAAACTTTGACTTTTATTTCATGAATTTTCAAAAATTTAATTTTAGTCTATAAACTTGTTCCATTTTGGTCATTGAATTTTCAAAAATTCAATTTAAGTAATTGTACAAAAGAAACTTAAAAATTCGTTTCTATAATAAATTTGAAGTCATTATTAATCAAAATTGATTTTGATACGTGGATATATTTTTAAAATTTATAGAGAAATATGGTACTTTTTAGAGAAAAATGAACTTTTTTTTTTTTTATAAAGACCTAATTTTAAGTTTTGTTTTTCTTGAAATTTAAGGATCGCGATGAAATCAAACTTCTAAATTTGGGGATTGAAATTAAATTTTTGAAAATTGAGTGACTAAAATAGAACAAAATCAAACTTTTGAAAGTTTATAAAGCATAATTGAACAAACTTCATATTCAAGAGGCCAATTTAGTATTACACCCTTAAATTTATCACAATTTATTGGCTTAAATTTTTGAGTTCATCCATGTTTTATCATGATTTAACAGATACAGAACAAGTTGGTAAGTGCTCAAAAACTCCTTTTTTTTTCTCTTTTTTTTAACTAAAGATTTGCATTCTTAGCAGTTCCATCTACCTTAATATGTACAAAATTTACTGTCTCTATTGTGTGGTTTGAACATTGTGAAAGCAAACAGTAAGGTCTGGATGGAGTTCAATTGTGGCCTACATTGAGTTATGAGGACTGATGGAGAAAGAACTGTCCCATTCATATTCCAAGTCCTCAACATCCCACAAATCATCCTTCTCTTCTGCATCGTCCTCGGGCATTTTCCACCTCTCCGTATCGACATACCGGTCCTCCATGATGTCGAGTACCTGTCAAATGGGAAACAAACCATTCCTGCTTAGCTTCACTTTTGCTGGCGCTACCCCGAAAAAAGGTTGTCACATTTAAATCTGTATGAGATAACTCGATATCGATGTATGATAATATCGAAACAAAATAGATTGAGCTAACGCTAATCAGAGCTTAACTTAGTAGATAAGACATAAATTACTATATTTAGAGGCTGATGAATGCGACGAAACTACGATTAGCCCCACAAAAAGATTGTTTGGTTTCTTTGGCTGATTAGGGATCACATTCACTAAATGAACAGCTGAAAGAGAGAGAGTGGTGGGAGAAAGTCAAGATCAGATCCTTCATTAATGTGATTTTAGGTATTCTTTTATTAATCTAGTTGCCAACATTAATCACATGTGATTGCCAAATTTTGTTTTTTGTTTTTTTTTTCTTTTCCCTTTTCTAGCCTAGAAATTAAAGTTAGGTAGGAGAGTTGAAACATTGCTTGGGGTAATTTGATTTCTATGAAAAGTACCCACTTGATATTTCTTCAAAAACATCACTACAAGGAATCATTTTTTTGACTTCTACTGTGAGGCTGTGATCTTCAAATATCAAAATTTCCAAACTAAGAATATTTCCCTAAAAGAATCTACAATTCACTATATATTTTGAATGCAAGCAATCTAGAAGAATCCAAAAGAGAAATTCTAATCATAGCACCTTAACTACTTCTCTTTCGGGACGATATAATAAGGCGATTTCGACATTATCTAGAGCAGGATGATGCATTTGATGATGATTAAAGGGCTATGATTAAAAGGACAAGCTAGCAACATTAGATTATTCTTGCAACTTGCAAGGAGTTGATTCTATGAGAGGTTGGTAACAGATGCAGGGATTGAGTTAGCTACCTCGGTCATGGTAGGGCGCCACAACGAAGAATCTCGGATGCATAGAGAAGCAGCAAGGGCAAATCTTTTAAACTGCCTAAGGTCATAGGCCCCCCCGAGTCGTGGATCTACAAGCTTTTCGTACTCTCCTCGGTTTAAAATTGGTTTGGCCTGCCATTGGTTTAGAATTAGTGTTTGATTAAAGCAGCACAACCACATGATCAATATGTCAAATTATGAACAACTTGGTATAGTTTAACTCTTGAAGAAACCAACTACTGACCTAACAAGCAAACAAACAAAAAAATTGAATGGATGTTTGCGAAAAACAAAAGGCGAAAACGATCACCAACCGTTCAAAAATTGAAAGACGACGAAAAATAAGGAAGTATTTTTAAAAGAAATGTCACAAGACTGGCAACCATGAGTGAGCTTAGAGTTTCCAAGACATGCTCATTTGGAGGTCTCAATTTCGAAATTCACGTCGATGTATCCTTGATCTAGTCTTGGGACGGATGCTGATTCGTCACATGTGTAGTGAGATAAAGCTTTGATTCTCGATTATCAAATAAACAAACTTACAACCACAACCATTTTCTTGAGGATGAACTTATAATAAATACATAGATAATGAAAACAGGAATCTACAAGACAACAAACAGAAAATTAGAAAGTGAGAAATAAATAATTTAGCATACCCAGCTGTGTAAGCTTTGGTGAGACCCATCAACAGGCTTTCTTCCAGAAATTACTTCTAAAAGAAACACTCCAAAAGCAAAAACATCTGTTTTCTCATCTACAATTCCATGCAAATAGTATTCTGGGGCCAAGTGCCTGTACATAATCAAAAACCCTTTTTATAAAAATTACATTACTTTACAAAGAATTTGACCCAACAAAGTCAAAACCCTTGCAAAATTACCCAAAGGTTCCTTCAATGGGAGCAATTGAATGATGAGACCACTGAGTTGGGAGCCATTTAGCCAACCCAAAATCTGAAATCTATGAAAACCAAAAACCAAAAACATATCAGAAATCACAAAACATTTCCACAAAAATACAAGAACAAGAACATTTGATGAAAATGACAAACCAGAGGCTCAAAATCTTCAGTTAAGAGAATATTTGAAGACTTAATGTCTCTATGAATGATCCTCCTTTGGCAATCTTTGTGCAAGTAATGGAGTCCTCTAGCTGTCCCAATTGCAATCTTAAACCTTGTTTTCCAATCAATTGGACCCAAATCATCATCTGCAAAAACAAAATGTTCAAAATTAGAACTCATTTGGCAAAAGTTTCAAATGGGGTTGTGAAAAAATGTGAAAAAATATGAAAAAATCTTCCTTACCATGGAGAAGAGAGGCCACAGAGCCTCTAGAAGAGAAGTGAAAAATGAGGTAAAGACCATTGTCAATACAACAACCTAAGAGAGACAAAACATTTGGATGTTGAACATGTGCAATGGTTCCAATTTCTGTCAAAAACTCCTTTTCTTTTCTCTCATCAGTTGAGGCTTTTGTGAGCCTTTTCACAGCAATTTCTTCACCATCTCTTAAAATGCCTCTATAAACCTCTGCATATCCTCCTTTTCCAACCAAGTTCTCTAATACCCACATGAAAAAAAAAAAAACTTTATATGAAAAAATTGGAAAAAAACACCACCTTTAAAAGAAAATGAAAAAAAAAAAAAAGTTGTTTTTTTTTTTTGGGGTGTACCTGGGCTGAATCCATGAGTGGCTTCAGAAATTTCATGAAAAGAGAAACATTTCCAAAAGGGTGTTTGAGAATGTTGAGGAAAAATGGAATCTTGGTTTGGGGATTGGTCTCCAAAACTAGGTCGTTTGAGAGAGAAGAGGCGTCTGAAGCTGTTGGTTCTTATGATGTTCTTCATTGTTCGTGGAGTCCGAGGAGAATGTGGTCTCAGTTTTATGCAAAGCTCCAACAGAATAGGAAGAAGAAGAGAAATTTGAAATGGAAACAGAGAGACAAGTGTTGTGAGAAAGGCTTGTTTTTGTTTGGGGGTTGAAAAAAAAAATTGAATTTAAGCCAAATGAAGAAGAAGAGATTGCCTGTATTGTAGTTGATTTAGAGAAGAGTTAGTAGTATAATGTTTGAGGCTTTCCATGGTTTTTAGTTTTTACGATATACTTTTTGGAAATATGATTATTATCTAATTTTATATATTCAACAATATTGTGGCTTACTAAGGGGACAAATACTAATTATTGATATCGAACTTGTGATATTGATGTTAAACTAATTTGCAACCAAACAATGAAACTATGATTCATTTGGTATGACATTAAATTTTGAATCTATATCGATTGATCAAAATCGGTTTTTAGCTCACATTTATTTGACATCCACAGATTTTGTGGTCCTCTTCCAAACTCCATTATACTAAAAGAAAATGAGTTTTTATTGAATAAATGGGTGATATATTGGTTTCATTTTTTAATGGTAATCAAGTTTAACATTATCACATCTTCCATCTTAAAAATCAATATTTAACTTTTCTTTATTCGAGAGCCGAAGATATAATCTCATTTCACAATTAATGTAATAATTGTGATTTAACCTCTTAAAAATAATAATTTTGCATAAAACTATGTCAATATAATTATTACTCTTTGAAACAAATGAGGCAAACTAACTTTTAAGTTAAAAATATATTATCTAAACCTTGATTAATGAGAAAAAAAAATGTTCATTTTGTCTAAGATTAATGAGAATTAGATGAGCCCATATGGACTCATGTTTTTGGATTCAAGACTAAACTTAGAAGTTTGGAAATGATCCCTTTTTGACCCTTCTATACTCACATCACATGGATGATTTTAATTTTGAGAAACATTAACAAATTGCTTAGATCCTTAAAATAAGGTTCCTATTCAATGTTCTTTTTATGAAAAAGATGAATTTGGAGTATTCAATTCAATTGATTTTTTGTAAAAACAAAAAACTTCAATTAGAAAATTCCTAAAAATAAATTGGGAATGTGTGTAGAAGTTCAACCTTTGTATTATTATATTCAAAACTTTATTCAAGATTTTATTCACAATATCATGTATAAATTAATTTTACTTTTTTAAAATAGATTTTAAAGCATGTTTTATATTAAAAATCAAATTCATCAAATGTTCATGCTCCGTAAAATGTATAGAAAAATAAAAGTTTCTTCCTATTCTTACTACACTACATAGAATAATCAAACATTAATATGAAACTACATTTCATAATACAAAATGGTGGTTATTATATATCTTCCTACTTAAAAACATTTTTTTTTCTATCCAACATTAATATATACCTAATTTAAATACACTTAAATTGTTTAAGACATATATCATCGACAAGAAGTTAAATGTACTACAAAAATAAGGTTAAATGTTTAAATGCACTCACCCTAATATTATAAAACAAACAAAAAATATTATCATTCTAATCCCTATTTTTGTTAGTTTAATATATAACAAGTGAAAATAGAGATTTGAATCTTCAAATCGTATATATTTTTATGAGATAGTTAGTTTTTCAGAATTTATGTGTTGATCATAATTTTTTTTTTTTTAATACATATTAGGAGAGAAAGGACAAATACCGAGTCTAGGGATCAAATCTGTGACGTTGGTGTGTTGAACTAGTTTACAACCAAATAATGAAGTCATTACGACACATTGGGTATAAATTTAAATATTAATTACACAGAAAAAATACATAATAGATAGAAGTTCTAACACTTTATGTAACACTATAAATGATGAATCTAAAATTACAATTAATATGAGATGATAGAAAGGCAGAGAAAGAGATGTTTTTCTCACCCACCAACAACAAAGATAAATTAGCCTCACTCTTTAAAATGAATGCAACTTTTTTTAAATAAAACAAAAAGGAAAAAAAATGAATGCTACTTTTTTTCCATGAAAAAAATAAAATAAAAAATAAAAAATTATATGTATTTCATCACAATTTACATCAACAAAATCGACAACTTTTTCTGTTTTCACGAGCTCATCACACATCTTCACTTTTTTATAAAATACCTGTCTCTATTAATTTCCCAATTTTTTTTTTTTTTTTGAGAAGTATTAATTTCCCAAATAAGCTAAATTATTCATACATACATAGTAGAACATTTTCATGCAACACTTCTACTTTGGCACTTCAAATCTCAATGACCCTTTATTGCATTAATACCACTTTGTACACTTGTTACGAATAACATCTATTATATTTTTATCTATTAAATTTTGATGATAATATTGAATTCTCTATTTATATATCGTAAAATCTCTTTCGATCTGATAAAATGGAGACATTCACATTCTCACCGTAAAATTTTAAATTTTTTTGTCAAAGTAATAGTTTGATTTGAAAAAATAAAAAATAAATAAAATTTCAATACCAATATAAATGATCTTTTCCTGTTCGGCTATAAGGTAATCCTAAAATCTTAATTCAATTGACGTTTCAACTTAATTCCAGCAACACGTCTTTCGGATCAAGAAGGTATAATTGCTTGACATTTTATATTAAAATCTAATAAAGTACTAATCATATCATTATGTTCGATCAAAAAAAAAAAATGAATGAGATTAGATATATCACATTACTCCTAATTATAATTTCAAAAAGTAAATATTTTTTAGAACTAAGTAGGAATTCATGGCAATAGTGTACCAAGAGCAATAAGTTCTTTTCTATTTAGTATATGTCAAATATGTGAGATCCATTGACATTACAATACATTACAATTATATTTATAAAGATAAATTTGCACTATAAAAATTATGATATTCTTCTACTATCATAAATTTCTCCTAACAATTTATGCCATTAATCTCTCTATCTTTAATTATATACTTACTCTAAAAATAATTGTGTGAGATGTTTATTAGGATATTGAAAATGGTACTTTTTATTAAGGGACAAGAGGAAAAGCCCATGTGGGCAATGGGGTAGGGGTTGAGCTGCCCTTGTTGCCCTACACATACATATGTACATACAAATTTCAATACACTTTCCATTTTTATTTTTGTATACTTTTTGTTTGAGATGTTCAATTTTTTTATTCTTTTTATTATTATAAAGGGTTTGTTAACTACCCTTTTGTTCCACATTTTAATTATATACACCTACCCCTTCATACAAAAATTCTTTTTATATCTTCTTACATTAATTAATTATTACTTAAATCATCAAGACGACTAAGAAATGATGGGCATGCAGCATGTCGAAATATGGTCCATCCTTTCAAATATTGCAAAAAAAAAAAAAAAAAAAAAAAAAAAAAAAAAAATTACAATATTAGATTTCACATGTTTTCCCTATCTTTTGATTAAAAGTTGCATTTAATTTGTCTATAGCTTACATCAATTTACTCTCGATATGCTTGATTTGGTTTTGATTATTTTAAACTTTAAAAATCGTAACTATCGAATCCTAAGTCCTTTCTTGATTATCTTTTTTAAAGAGTAATAATTATATTGACATAGTTTTATTTAAATTCAATTATAATTAAAAAGGGAAAATTTGAATCCATGAGCACATTTGATGTTATTGAACTACAGCTTCATCCAAACTATATTATAAGTTTTTAAACTTTCTTTTTGATTTCACAATTAGAAAAGTGAGGTATCAAATTCGTGTTTTCTTAATTATAAAAATGCATTGATAGTATGGAGCATCTATTTTTCTCAACATAAGTCTTTAAATTTAAACTTTATATTTATATTTATTACAGTTTAGTAGGTCAATGAATTAAAGTTGAAAATTCCTAAATTTTTTAGTCACAAATTTAAAAGGTTAAAGACAAAACTTGAAGTTTATCAATTTTGTTTTGTTTTACCATTTGTAATTTAACCTAATTGCAGTAAATTCACCCATCATGCTTGTTTCGGCCCAAATATCTGATCTATTGAATTCCAAAGCCCAATAAGTAGCCAGCGAAGCCCATAAACAAAATCAATAGCCCAATTATTCTTAACGAATTATCCAAGCCCATTTCAACACAATAGAACCATAAAATCAATAGCCCAATTATTCTTAACGAATTATCCAAGCCCATTTCAACACATTAGAACCATCTCCGGATAACTCAAAACTAAACCTCCATAATTTGGTCGATTAAGGTGACACAGACAGTCATGAATATCGAAAACTGATGATGTGTACGCATTAGCTTAGCTTAGAACTGTGGAGATTGGAATCTTTTTCACTGATTGCTCTTTTGCATGTCTAAAGCCTTGGATTCTAAATTTTTTCAATGGTTTCTATGAAAACAGAAAATGTTCACATTGTATTCACATTTTATTGCCATTAAAGCGTGTCTTATAGATTTTTATCTAGTTTGATAATCAGATTGTTTTTAAAATGCAAGCTTACAACAATTATCTTATCATATATTTTTTCTTATATGGACATTTATATCTTATTATTAGAAATAAGGATTAGTTTTATACTGTTGTTATTCTTGTTATAGAATAGTTATTTTGTTATTTTCCAGTTTATTAGTTAAGCAGTTTATTTAGCCAATCTACATGCTGTGTATAAATACTTTCATTGATCAATAGAAATGCAACAAGTTGCACCAAGTTTCATTTCTAATATGGTATCAGTTGACTAAAAGTCAAAATCCCTATTTTCTTTCTTTTTTTTTCCTCTTCTGCGTCTCTCGACCTCTGTTGAAGCGCAACCTTGCGAATCTCACTCAAAATCAACAATCGGTCACGACTTATTTTTCTCAATTGAAAGGAATTTGGGACGAATACATCTCGTATCGCCCGGGCTGCACTTGTGGATTATGCACCTGTGGTGGACACAAAAGTTTGGCTGATTTCTTTCAACTTGAATATTTGATGAGTTTCTTGATGGGGCTTAACGACTCTTTTGGATCTGCGCGCTCACAAATTCTTTTGATGGAACCGCCACCTACAATCACCAAGGCCTTCACTCTAATTGCCCAAGAAGAACAGCAACGATCGTTGCCTATTCTTCCTTCTCCTCCGGCTATCACCTTGGCTGTTGATCAAATCGGTAAAACTACAAAAACTCGCAAGGATCGTCCATATTGTACCCATTGTGGTCGAATTGGCCATACTATTGAGCGTTGTTACCGTCTACATGGATATCCGCCAGGATACACACCCAAGAAAGTCTTTGCGCAATCTGCGAATAGCACTTCATCCTCTGAAACATCCTCTCTGCCTGTTGCTGCTGTTATTCCAGCAATTGATGCTGATTTGTCCTCCATGAATTTTGCTCAGTGTTAGAGTCTTCTTAACCTTCTGCAAAATAAGCTCGACGCTGTCAAACCAAGCAACAATGCTGCCTCTGTTTCACACATCACAGGTATGTTTCCTAAAATACTTGCAAACTCTCAACCTTCTGTTTCACTTTCCCCGAATCGTTGGATCTTAGATTCGGGCGCTGCTGCACACATATGTTGTCACCGGGAAAATTTTAGTTCCCTTTATCCAGTTCACACGTCTGTAGTTCTACCTGACCACACAACTATTGCTGTACGATTTTATGGCTCTGTTTCCATTTTTTGCACCTTCAATCTGCACAACGTATTATATGTTCCTCAATTTCAGTATAACCTTGTCTCCGTCAGCAAGCTTACCTCTGATACTTCATTACTGGTGAATTTTGCTAATCAAACCAGCACAATTCAGGAAAGATCCACTTTGCAGATGATTGGCAGGGGTAGTGTCTTCGATGGTTTGTACATCTTGGAGGATCCACATTTAGTTGTTGTTGCTGCAATTCGTAGTCTTCCTAAGGATCTTTGGCATGCTCGCTTAGGACATATTTCTTTTTCTAGAATGAACTATCTTAAAGACGTGTTGCACTTTCATTCTTCTACTTCTACAAATGTATTGCCATGTGATATTTGTCCACTGGCAAAACAAAAACGACTATCCTTTGTTTCTAATAATAACATGGCTTCCACTCCTTTTGAGCTTATTCATGCTGACATTTGGGGACCCATCTCTACTATCTCTCTGTCTGGCTATAAGTTTTTCTTGACAATAGTAGATGATTGTACTAGATTTACTTGGGTATACATGCTTCGGGCAAAGTCAGATGTTATACCTATTATTCCACAGTTTTTTCAGTTGGTATTAACTCAGTTTGGTAAACATATCAAATGTTTCCGGTCCGACAATGCACCTGAGCTAACATTTAGAGACTTCTTCCTTGCTCAAGGAGTCATTCACCAGTTTTCTTGTGTATACCGACCTGAGCAAAACTCCGTTGTAGAACGCAAGCATCAGCACATATTAAATGTCTCCCGAGCTCTATTCTTCCATTCCTGGGTTCCTATGACATTATGGAGTGAATGTGTGCTCACAGCCGTCTATTTGATAAACAAAACTCCTTCACCCCTGCTAGAATGATCCACTCCCCACATGTTATTACATGGTGTTGCCCCTGACTATTCTCAGCTAAAGGTGTTTGGTTGCCTATGCTTTGCATCTACAACTTCTGCTCACCGAACTAAGTTTGAACCACGAGCCTCTGCAGCTGTTTTTGTGGGATATCCTCCAGGGATGAAGGCGTATCGGTTATTTGACATCAATCAACGGATTTTTTTTGTCTCACGCGATGTTGTTTTTCATGAGCATGTGTTTCCCTTTCATACCGTTACTCATTTGAATGCCATAGAAGATGGTTTTGCTCATGTTGTTTTGCCAAAATGTCCTTTTGATGTTGAGATAACACCAGCTGATTTTGTCCTAAATCATCCTACCCAAATAACTACTGCCATTCCACCTCAAAACAATATGTCTTCTCCCCTAAATGAACATGGCTCACCATTTGAATATTCCAATGTCAACACAGACTTAGACCAATCTCCTATACCTCCAGAAACTACCATTACTCCCCCCACAGAACCATCCCTAAACCAAAACATCTTTGTTCCACACATTGAGACTTCCTCCAATAGTCTCGAGGTGCCCCGCCGTTCTACCCGAGTTACAAAACCACCTAGCTACTTAAAATCTTATCACTGCAGCCTGCTCAATCAAACCAAAACCCCAACAACTCCCACTGATACCCCATACATCACCACCTTTCTTATACTACCCTTTCACCATCTTACAGAACCTTTGCCCTGAACATGACCCTTCATTTTGAACCCCAAACATATAAGCAAGTAGCTGACATCCCACATTGGCAAGCAGCTATGAAATCAGAACTCCAAGCTCTCGAGGATAACTCCACTTGGAGTGTTGTTCACCTACCACCTATGCAATCCTCTATTGGTTGTAAATGGGTATACAAAGTGAAGTTGAAGGCTGATGGCACAATTGAAAGGTACAAGGCACGTCTAGTTGCGAAAGGGTACAATCAACAAGAAGGGCTTGACTATATTGAGACCTTCTCTCCCGTTGCTAAGTTGGTAACCGTACGCATTCTGCTCACTATGGCTATCTCCCACAATTGGATGCTTGTTCAGCTTGATGTGAACAATGTTTTTCTCCATGGGGAGCTTTGTGAGGACGTATATATGGATCTACCTTTAGGGTATCAACCGTCTGTCCCTAGCAACAACACTTCAGACCGCCTTGTTTGCAAACTCCATAAGTCCTTGTATGGTCTCAAACAGGCCTCACGACAATGGTTTGCAAAGTTTACTGAAACTCTTCTTGACCTTGATTTTAAACAATCTAAGGCAGATTACTCCTTATTCCTACGAGGACAAAGTGACACATTTATTGCTTTACTAGTATATGTGGACGATATAATAATCACGGGTGCAAATCATTCCCTAATTCATTCACTCAAGGAGACTATAAACAGCAAATTCAAGTTAAAGGACCTTGGGGAGCTAAAATACTTTCTCGGTCTAGAACTTGCTAGATCATCTCAAGGGATTTTTCTTTCCCAAAGGCGTTATACATTACAATTGATAGAAGAATCTGGTCTTCTTGGCTGCAAACCCTAAGCTGTTCCCATGGACAGTACCACTCAGCTACATGACACAGGAAATAAGCTTGATGATGCCTCAGCATATCGAAGAGTCATTGGAAAGTTGTTGTACTTGACTGTCTCACGACCGGACATTACATATGCCGTAAATCGACTTAGTCAGTTTGTTTCTCAACCTTGTCAAGAACACATGGCTGTTGTACAATATCTACTTCGATATCTCAAATCTTCACCTGGTCAAGGAATTCTTCTAAAGAGCTCACCTTCTTTCCAAATAAAAGTCTTCACCGACTCAGATTGGGCTTCATGTCCAGACACACGAAGATCTACAACAGGTTTCTGCCTCTTTCTAAATGAATCTCTTGTGTCGTGGAAATCCAAAAAGCAAACAACAATCTCACGGTCTTCAGCGGAAGCAGAGTATAGAGCTTTGGCATACACTGCTTGTGAAATCATTTGGGTTCGTTCATTACTTGAAGAGCTCAAATTGCCGCTGCCACCTTCACTTCTTTTTTGTGACAATGAAGCTGCGATTCACATAGCAACTAATCCTATGTTCCATGAAAGAACGAAACACATTGAGTTAGATTGCCACTTCGTAAGGGAAAAAGTGCAAGATGGAACAATTCGGCTTCTCCCAATTCGAACATCTCAACAACTCGCTGATCCATTCACAAAGCCGCTGCCTGCAAGCGTGTTCCATCCGCTGATTCGAAAGCTTGGGATCATTGATTTGTATGTTCCACCTTGAGGGGGACTATTAGAAATAAGGATTAGTTTTATACTGTTGTTATTCTTGTTATAGAATAGTTATTTTGTTATTTTCCAGTTTATTAGTTAAGCAGTTTATTTAGCCAATCTACATGCTGTGTATAAATACTTTCATTGATCAATAGAAATGCAACAAGTTGCACCAAGTTTCATTTCTAATACTTATATACGTTTTCAGAGTAATTTTGTTATAAATAAGAGAGGTTTAGTGCGTTAAGATAAGAAAATATTATTCATGAATTAATGTCGCAGGTGAGTGTCGAACTTAAGATCTCGAGAAGAGCACACTTTCAAATCACAACCATTCCCAAGTCTTATCAGAACGTACAGTAGCTGTGTATGGAAGGGTTTCAGAAGAGCGAAGGCCATCATTGAGTCTGCTGCTTCTTGTATGAATACTGCATTTGGGTTCTGTTTTTTGCACTCATATATTTCACTTATGTCCAATTTTATTATCATTTTTTTTTCTTTTTTGAAAAAAAATTAACTTTTTAGTCTCTAAGTCTGTGATTTAGTTTTAATTTGCTCTATGATTTATTCTTTAAAGCTTTGGAATTTTAACTTGTAGCCAAAGTGAACCTGCTTGCCTGCCAATTGTACACTTCAAATGGTTAACAATGTACATGAATCATAAATTAATCATGTTAATTGAGAAGGCACTCAAAACCCCAGAAACAAGTTTCATAAATTAATTGCTAAATGGGATCAATGAGTGATATAAGAATGTTAAATCATACTCATCTACAAATCTGCTCCAAATGTTAAAAATGGCAAATATGAATGATATAAGAATGCTAAATAGAGCTAAGATGATGATGATGCCCAATTCAATGATGACAATTTAAATAGACAAAAAGGATAAGGTACCTAAAGAATGGCTACACCAATATAATTCCAATCTAGGAGTTGGTTAAATTTGTTGCTTTTGCAATGATCAATGATTCAATGCCAAAGCTTCATGCAGAATCCAGAAGGAACAGCACATGTTTTCTTGCTTGAAATGCACTCTGAAAATGTATCCACAAGTTGCTCTGCAAGAGCTGATGGATCTTCAGTGAAGTTATCAACAAAGGCCTTCACAACCCTAACTTCCTGTGTTGTGGCTCTCAAGCTATACCAGGTTAGGAATTTTTGTCTGAACTTCTTCTCTATGTGTCCCTCGCATTCGAGCCATCTAATCATTTTTACATAATACTCGAAATCCTTGTCTGAAATACCATTTGCTGTACAATCAGCTTCTTGAATCTCGGCACTTCTCTTTTTAGACGTGCTGCCGTGTCGGAGTTCGTCTCCATCCTTGGCGCTGGACTTCAACCGTCCACCACTCCTTCCAAGAACATCCTTGAGTATTTCCATCTTGCAAGGAGTAACTGGTGTACATTTGGTTCCTTCTTGAACGGCGGAATTAGACCCGTTATTCATGCTTGTGTTCTCAATGATATGGACCTCTGAGGAATGTCTGGCTTCTAGTTTTGAAACATTGGGATCAGGCAGCACGCCGCATTTCTTTGTCGCATGTTCCTCATCCAACGAAGAAACAAAATCTTTCACGGTTTCCTCTCCACGGACATCAGTGCAGTTTATTGCATCTTTGGAGAGGTTGGTAGTATTGATCTTGTTAGTATCCTTGCAATAAGAAAGATAGCTCCCCGTTCGACTATCCGTCTGGTCGCTACAAGGCATTACATTGTTCGTCTCATCTTCTACTGAAGAAGGATTAGAGATCTCACTAAAGTTGGTCACTGGACTCTGACTTCTTTCAATCACCAAGCAGCCTGGATCATCCTCCCCAGCATTAGCAGTTGAGACCTGAACTTCACATATCCCCAAATCTCCTGTCCCATTAAAAGAAATGGCTTTGAAATAATATTCTGAAGATGGGGTCAGTCCTCGGACGACAAACCTCAAATTGGGTTTAAACAAGGTGCAAGTTGGTTCCATAGGGTAATCTACATCGGACGCCATTCGATGCCATAGCCTATAACCAACGGTTTTTTCAGACGCTTCAGTACCAAAACCCACGGAAAGGTGTGTTGCATTAACATCTTCAAACCTTATCAAGTTTGTAGATACCAAATTTGTAACTGCAATATTGACAAAATACTGGTTACTGATTTCTGTTAATTTCTCTTTAATGAAAAACCATGCAATAGAGCACAAATATCATTTCCAAGATCTTTTCTAGTTCTGTTGAATACAGTAAAATATATCAGCAATCACTTCAAAAGATATCTTACATGCTACATTACTTCTAGTGCTGCTGCACAAGTTCAATAAGTGGCCATATGGAAATTGAAATGAGTAAAAAAAAGTTAGAAGCCTTACATAAAACAAATTACCTTGTATTGTGGAACTGGGCAATTGGTGCACAATCTTCTTGGAGAGCAAGGGGTCCAGTGTATCAATGGCTAATGCGCAGAGTTTCTGAACCTCTGGTCCTGAAGAAAGCCTATTCACTATGCCTCTGCCTGTACCAACAGGTACACCAGCCAAAGGACCCACTTCAGCTTCAAGTTTTTTCACAGCCTCATCCACAATCTGGTAAATTTCTTGGTACTTTTCATCTTCACTCAAAAGCTTTTTGCTTAAAGCGATGCGGTAACACAGCATATCCACCCTTCTGGTTTCCCTTGCCTTCATCAATTGTTTTCTCCAACACCTAAAGAAATTAATCTAAGTGTCATTCATGACTGAATATTCAAGGGAGTCTAATGCAGTGCAGCGATAAATAGTATTGAAATATCCAGCGATGTTGCAGACTTCAAACAGAATTTGTGAACTACAACATGATATTGCATCTCATCTCAAAAAAAATCAGGGAAAAGTTTAGAGAGATCTGGAAGGAGAAAATGAAATATGTTATCATCACTACTTTCTCCCCAAAGTGGCGTCTTCTCGGCAATAGTAATGCAGAAGACCAGCATTACATCAACGTTCACTGCAGTTTGTCTAGAACTTAAGGTGCAGAACTTTGACCCTGGGGTAGCAACTAGTATGACTAAATACCAATGAGTCTTCAAGAAGAAGAAAAAAAAAAAAAAATGGTTCAAAAACTTTGGCATTAGACTACAAGCATACAGCATCCTAGCTTTTTCCTAACTACCCTTTATAAAAGTGTTTTTGTTGAACTATAAACTATTTAGTACTCTTCAGTTGGGTTGGACTGGTTGGTCTTGAGGAGATGCCTTTTATTGAATTATCCAATTGGCGTGTAATCAAATTCCCATTTTCCAGAGTGGCTATCTGACTCTAAATGGTTCAAAAACTTTGGCATTAGATATTATCTTGGTAACGTGAAAGTCCATTACAAACTCAAAGTGCCTGCAATTTGTATGGATATTAGCCTAAGCAAAGTCAAATTCTAATCTGTTGTGGATAAAAGAAAAATTAAGTTCTTCACTTGAATCTTTACATCCAGGAAAATAAAGCAACAACCGGCAGCACCTTCAATTCTTTAAGAAAAAGAGAATCAAACGCCTCGTATCCAAATTAAAAAAGAAGAAACAAAAATAAACTTTCCCACCCCCAGAAGGTTTGCTGTCCTACTCCTACTGGATTCAGTCCATGAATGACCTAATCACTTGAGCCAAAAAAATATTTAATTCGATAGTTTTCTTACACGTTAAATAATCTATTTTCTTTGAAAATAACTTTTTGTCTAGTATTTTAGAAGAAAAAATGATAAATTTTGAATTGATCATTACAGAAGCATGGATATTTCAAAAGCTTCACCATGTATGGCAAATTCAGTATCAACTATGGATGAACCTTACGAATATTTTCAAAAAAAAAAGGGATGAACCTTACAAATAAAAGTCGAACTTGTTGAAATCCTTTCAAATTCAAAGAACATTTATATAAAACTAAAAAATTAAATATAAAAAAGAGTAAAATCCCAGAGATAAAAGTCAGTAATTACCCGAGCAAGTCGTTGACTTTTCCACAAGATACACAATAGAAAGTCCCTTCATTTGCAGCCTGATGTCTTTTAGAGATTCCAGATTTTTTATGCTTTAATGCACATTCAATATGGCATGACATACCACATGAAGTTCCTTCAAATGGTGGATCAGAGCTGCAACTTAACCATAGACTAGGATCCTTATTGTCATCATACTGACAACAGATGCAGCATGAACACCTCTTGCAAAATTTATCATCTTGATTTAAGGTAGCCTTGCATGCCGAATTTCTGCAGAACACTGCAATATTTGAGTCGCTCCTAGTGTTACTAATTGGAGTATTGTTTGCCGGAACACGTAGCCGTGAAGGCTGATCGATTTTTCTTTGCCTTTTGGAAATCTTTGGAGAAAGACAGGGAGAAGATTCACTGTCAAGGTCTGCTATATCCTCATCAGTTGACCCTGATTTCTTTTCATTAACAATTTTCAGAAGGTTCTCAATTATTTTCAGCTTTGTTAACCCTGTATATTTTCTCTCTTTTCCCATCTCTGCACATAGGATCTCTAAAATCTCATGACGACTCCAGAACTGAAGCAATTCAGAAGCATGTGGCTGATCTGATATTTCATAAACCAAATACCTTTTCTCCTCCATACTCATCTTGCTGCATTTTGATGGATCAAGAGAAGCTCCTGCTACCAACATAGATGAGAACGTATATCAGAGTTGAAAAAAAATTACAATCAAACGTCCAAAAGGTAACAGTGCCGTCCAGTTTGAGTTGAGTTACATTGGGTTTGACTTCAAATAAGTTGAGCATGAATGTGCTCGTAACAGTAATTTGGGGTAAACCATAACAATTTGAATTCATTAATTAATAATAATCTATACACTTATATATTCAAATGTCAACTCGATAACATCTTTAAGAGATAATTGCTTCAAATCCTCGAAAAACCATCACCAAATGGTTGAAATGGGTTAGGTTGAGTCCAAAACACAACCCTTTTTTTTTCTTTTTCTAGAAATCGAAAATTGGAGCTTCGCTACATTATTCCCGGGGTAACCACGCCCGTCCCTGAGCCATGCACCGGTAGACATCGAAGGAATGAAAACACGAGAGGTGTCTACAAATTAAAGTTACGAGTGAGTCTCGAACCTGCGACCTTGCAAGCCTCCGACCACCGCCATCCCTTGGGGACCAAAACACAACCCGTTTGAACTCATATATACCCTAGACTTCGAAGTTTGAATCATTTCAAAAACCTCCTATGATTGAAAATAAACTACAAAATCAAACATAATGAACAGTTCGCATGCAAAAACACTTGAATAATTGAACACGGCAAGCTACCTAACTGTCATCGACGGAGGATAGAAAGGATTAAGTAAAACTGGAGAACTCATACATCATTGTCAACGAGATCAACCACGCTAAACTCATCAGCAATCGATACAAAGTAATATCAATCCACAAATTCAAGAAACTCCAAATTTCTACATTCTAAGAATCTGGCGCAGCAAACAAGTTCAAGAAGTACAAATTTCAGAACACAACATAATTACAAAAAATGTAGTCTCAGAACAGAAGTACTTCCACATCAATGTCCGTAAGAACCAACCGATGGAGCCAAATCAACCAAAAACCACCAAAATTCACAAGAACAACAACAACAACAAAATACTCCAATTGCAACAGAAGCAACAGGCGATTAAGAATCCAAGCAGAATCATGAGAATTCAAGCACCGCTCATGAACCAAAACAAAAAAGGATGAGGCGCGGATTATACCTTGAGAGGAAGAATCGGAAGCCATGGAGAAGAGGAATTAGCAGGCGGCGATTCCAGCACATTAGAAGCAAAAGCGAGCGAAAAGGGGCCTGCGAGGATGAAATCTGGACGGATAAGAAAGCGGCGAAACGGAGAGAAATCAGAAGAATGAAAGGGGGGAATATGGAGTATACCGGAAAATAGCGGGAAATTGAGGAAGGTTGATGAAGGAATCCATGGATTGAGCTCTGCGTTGAAGTTGAGGTTTCAGTTTTTGAGAGAGAAAGAGAAATGGAGAGAGAAACTCTCTGTGATTCGATCACATCAAATCAACGAATTGTATAGCGCCTGCATGATTTCTCTTCTCCTCATTTCCTTTTTTTTTATTATTTTATTTAAATTCCTCTTGATTTTTTCTTTTTTAATTCAACTACGTTTCATACTCGAACCTATAATCAACCGATAACAATATTATGTTAGGATCTAACAATTGTCTCACAAGTATATATTCTAACAAACATTTAAAAGAAATATGAGTTATTCTTTCATTGTCAATTAATTTTGAGAATGAATATTGTATTATTTAATATAGTATCTTATAAAGTCCAAACAAATATCAATCTCGATCTCACAATTGTGCCACCCAACTGTTACTCTTCTCATTATCAATTGAATTTGAGTTAGAATCTCATATTATCTAATATATTATACATGATGCTATTACAATGCTAATCCTTTTGAATTATCAACTTTCTCATTATTTATCTTTCCTACTTAAATTTTTAAAGTAACATATGTTGGTAAATTTTTTTATATAGCAAATTTTTTACATCTCTACTTCAATTATAACAATATTTTAAAAATAATAATTTTCATCATTCTTAATCGAATTTCCCTTGTTTTCAATTCGTTTAAATTGATTAAAGTCATCTATTTATCGAATGGGTCGGTAGCGCGATTGGTTATCTGATTTGGTGTTAATCCATTTCTACCCTACGGTCACGAATTCGATCTCTGAAATTGATATATATAATCCTTTCTCCTCAATTTCAACTCAAAAATAATAATATTTGAATTTCTTTTCTAAAATTTTGAAATTTTTTTATATTATTATTCATGAAAATACCATAATTCTTAATTTTTTAAAAAAAGTTAAATTAGTGAAGGATTTTTTTTTTTTTTTAAATCATTAGTGAAGGATTTTTTAAAAAAATTTAAATTGAAGACATTTTGATTCTATACCTACATTAATAACAATTGAGCCTATTGGTGAAAATTTGAACCACTATTTCTTTTTTAAAATTTCCATTCAAGGATTATTGCATAGTTGCCTCATAATTGAATTTTCAAAGGTGAGAAAAAAGACCCATTTGAATTTCAAAAACTATAATTAATAACACATTTATGGGAATGAATGCTGATGTTTATATATATATATATATATATATATATATATATATATATATATACCAATTAAGTTAGATTGTTTATTTATTTTATTACAAAAATTAATAGTCTCATATGAAGAAATCTTAAAAGAGAATAAGAATGATAGTGAGATGAGAATTTAAAAGAAGAAGAATCATTATGAGACTCTCAAATACTGTTAATAAAAATAATAATTCAATGGTATTAATGTAAAACTAATGACTAATAGATTTTGAGTTTAAGTTCTCTAATCCTTTAATTATTGTAATCTAAAAAAAAAAATCTCAAATACTAAATAGAGTACCAACATCACTTAAATAAATATGTCGAGAGGAATACAACTCTAGTTAATGGCATTATATACAACCTCAAATTTAAGTATCTAATAGTTAAAAGGGAGTTGAAAAACTAAAATGTAATGCGTTTAGATTAGGGTGATTATCCATTTAAGAATTGATTTTCTATAATTTAATAAGCTAAAGTTGTAGGGTGTGTCATATTTATTATTTTAATAATTTCATAAGAATTGATTTATCTTTAGGATGACAACTAAATTAAATGGGAATTTGCATGTATATTACAATAAACGCAAAAAAAATATATAAATAGCAAAAAAAAATGAAAATATTTACAAATATAACAAAATCAAATTTTATAGACTCCATCAATAGTGTCTGATATACTCCATCAATAGTGTTTGATGGAACGAATAACTTTTGAGAGCTTGTTGGGAGCGCTACCAGTGACCTCGGCGACGCGGAGAAGAGAAAGCTCTGCCTTAACATCCTTGGGCTGGATTAAAAGATTTGTCTTCAACTTCTATCTAAGTTCATGAACCTTAATTCTCGTTGTACGAAATCAATACATTGCTGGTAGCAATAGATTTTAGTAAGCCTGGTTTAGGCGAGGTCCTTGGGGGTCTTAAATCCAAGGTATTGGCTCTGGCCGACAACTCGAAAAATCCGAAGCAACTTAACCCAATTTGACGGGTTGGGTTGGGTTGAATACATAAATGAGTTGGGTTGGGTTCAAAATCATGAAATTTTCATGG
>JBBMEF010000008.1:8905368-8919694 GCA_037832685.1 Sicyos baderoa | reverse complement strand
GGGACAAATTGAATTTGGGCAAGGTTGCTTTTATTTCTTCGGGAATAAACAAATTTAATAGGTGGGGGTCCCACATAGTCAAACTTATTTTTTTTACCATTAATCATAGACCTGTAGCCTAGGTGTGAGCTTTTCAAAACATTGGTCACTTTTAATACTATAGGTGTTCAATGGGGGTATCTGAGTTTATTCTCGCCCGCCCTCAGTCAAGACTAACTTTAGTACTTTCTATTTACAGTTCTAAGTTCTGAGAATGCCTTTTGTTCTTATCTCTTAGAGGACACTAGTTTCTTTGGCAATTTTCTTCTTCTGTTTTTTGAGGATTTGTAGGCATATGCTACTAGTAGTTTTTTTTTTTTTTTTTGAAACCGAAAAATTGGAGCTTCACTCCACTATACCCGGGGTAACCATGCCTGTTCCGAGGCCAGTTATTCGGAGACATCGAAGGAATGGAGACATGGGAGGTGTATACAAATTAATGTTAGAAGTGAGTCTCAAACTTGGGAACTTCTGGGGAGCACTCCTCAAAAATCAAGTCTTCGACCACCGCGCCACCCTCTGGTGACGCTACTAGTAGTTTTTTTTTTCTTGATATCCGTGACTGTCCGGGCTAACTTTCGCGCACCTCGACTAATTTTACAGGACATACAACCTGGCCCTACAACATTTGGATGCCAAGAAAACTCATAGAAAATTAATTCCTAGGTAGGTGGCTACTAATAGTTATTTGACGGTGGAAATATGAACTTTTCACACATTTCAAAATATCAACCAGCCGTTCAAAATTTTATTGTACCATCTTGCTTGTACAAGAGTTGAAGATAGGGGCATACATTTTCTAGTATTATCAAAGTGAGTGAACTTGAAGGACCCCAAATTTTATTGAACACAATTTGGGCTTCGTTTTTTTTTTGGAACCGAGAGAAATCGTAGCTTCGCTCTATTATATTCGAGGTAACCATGCCCGTCTCTAGGTTAGACACCGGGAGACATCGAAGGAATGGAGACACATGAGCTATCTACAAATTAATGTCATAGCTCAGTCACGAACCTGGAACCTTGAGGGCAACATACCTTAAAGTTCAAGTCTTCGACCACCGCACCACCCCTTGGGGACCAGTTAAGGAGTCATTGTCATCATTGTTAGGAATGGCCCTTAGGAGAATTGGGAAATAATAGAGGGATATATGAGCAAATACTTGGGGAACAAGTTAGAAACTTATGGTTATAAATAGGGGAGAATTAGTAGTGTTGGGTATGCATATTTTGAGTGATTACACTTTGGGGCTCTAAGAGACCTTTCTCTAAGAGAAAGGGAGGTTCCAAGTCCTATTCAAACTTGAGTTATCTTGTATACCTATTTCTATATTTCAATATATTGTCCGAGTTCTAGCTCGGTTCTTATCAGTCATGTATTTGTTTCAAATGACACTTCCTAACCTTTAGTTGTGTTATAGGTCAAAGCTTCTTGTATCGAAGTATTGATCTGATCCTATGTTTTATTGTACTTATCTGCATGGTTGATGAACACATCCAACTCTTATGAAACTGCATGGTTGTGAGCCAACAGTTGATGGAAGTTCAAAAGCATGGTAAAGTATGAAACTGAATATAGTTTTCAATTGCTTTCAGTGCAGCTACCAAGAGTGACATTCTTCTGGACATCATTGAGCATGCATGAGAGATGCATTCAGATCAGACTATTGTTATGTGCTCAAGCGTTTCTGGTAATAAAATATTGGTGCTGAATGTCTTTCTGTTTAAGTAGAACAAATAAATACTCTTTGCAAATAAAAAAGCAAGGTAACCATATTGGGATCCTGTGTAAACTATTCCATTTTGTGGTAACTTGAACTCCTAATTCAGTATCCTAACCACCAAAGTTGTGTTCATGAAGCAACTTTTGATCTCCTCTGCAGTGGAATACCACCAAAATGAATTTGATTTTATCAATGAAAGCTCTGTTTCTTACATATACATTATACCTGCAAAATAGAGCAGACACAATTTGGATTTTGAATTCTCCGCTGACATACATCCTCATTCAACTTCACCATGGATTAGGGTTTGTAAGAAAAAGATAATCTTGATGGTGTTTTTAAAGTTGGCTGATCTCAGTAATTCTCAAATCGCTTGTCATTAGCTTTTGTCCAGTGCAATAGCTCAACAACATACCTTTGAATCAAGAGGTCATGAGTTTGATCTCCCACCCCGTTATTGAACTAAAAAAAAAACTTGTGTCCATCTATCTTCTCCAACAATCTTATCTAAGCACTTATTTGACCTTTTGCTCCGCCAGGGTTTTATGAGATTGAGGTCCCAATTCTTAGATGTCATCCCAAGACTTCATTATGTTCATTTTCTTTGAAGGCTGGATTCTAGGGTTCGAGAATAGATCCTTCGAGGAGAACTTAACATCATAAACATCTCAGAAGTAGATGGATCTTCCATTTTTTTATCATCTTGGGGTGTGTTTGGAGTTGGTAGAAGGGTTAATGGTAGTTGGGGTGATTAATTACTCGTTTGGGGATTGGTGGTAACTGTGGTTGGGGTAATTAACTACTTGTTTGGGGATTGGTGTTAGTTAGATAATGATTGTCTAGTTGAGTGATAAGTTTGATGTGGAGTTTGTTGGAGGGTTTGAATTTTATTTGCATTACAGCTTGTCTTATAGCTTTCCATTTAATCTGCAATTGCAAGTATAGCTCTACTTTTTGTTATGTGAATCTAGTTCCTTTGTTTTTTGTTGATTGTTATAATATTTAATTATATGAAGCTAGTTCAATGATATACTTAGTTGAACCATTTTTGCTTTCCGCAGGGTTTGGTTTGCGGAGAGCCCAGATAAAGTCTTTGAACGCTCTTTAGAGTCTGTGTGTTATTCATGAAACCTAAGACATTGTTCGAATTTAGAACAAAGGCTATATTGCCCCCATTGTAGAAATTGCATACTTTTTTCTGTTGATTTAGTTCTAGTTCTGCGAATCGCTTCGATTACATTTGTGACACACTGGGTTGATTTATACAATTGAATAGAATCGAACTTGGACTGCTACCCATTTTCCTCTCAAACTTAAGATTAGTATAAAATGGATCATAGATGGTGCTTTCCCAGTAGCTTTAGCTGCTTTCGACGCAGTTACTGGTCGAAGGTGGATCAAGGTTTGATCACTTAGCAACTGTACAATCATTAGAGCAAACAAAATGTGATCACTTTACAGTCGCTGCATTGGAAGGTTTCTGAATAGCGAAGGCTATGCTGGTTGTCGAATACTGACTAACGTATATTTTGAGCATTTTGATGATGAATTTTGCAGTCATAATATTTCACTTGGAACAAGAGAGTTTTTTTTTTTATCCGAACAATTAGCAATTTACACAATGTTTAATATCCCTCCCGTTTCAGTATCCCTATAAACATAACCCACCTTAGAATTTTTTTTTTAAATTTGTTACTTCTAGGATCGAGCTGTTAGAAAACCAAGCTTTGTGTGCATTTTGTATTTTTATTTTGAAGTCGTAATTGTGTCTCCATTCCTTCAATATATTTTGGTGCTCCTTGTTATTCTTTAGTATTAGGAGAGTGAAGCTCTGACTATCTCGATCATTAAAAAAACTTCTTTATTTTGTAAGATAAAGGAGGCAATTTAAGCGGTCCAACTTTCTTGGTGATTGTTATCTAATCTTCTTTGCCATGGACAAATGAAAAGCTTTGTCGTTATCTTAATAAATTAGAGTTGGGTACATTGCCAACGGGACTGTTCGACGATGAAAATGTAATCAAAGTGGTGAATTCTCTCACTCTTTAATAAGTTAAATAAATATTCGAATCTACTCTAAAAAATGGAAACCGATGACAAATTTGACGTGCAACCATATGAAATTGATTTTGAAGAATGATAAAAAGAAGACTAAAGTTAATCCGATAACCATTCCAATTGGTTCTTAGATTTACTTTTTGAAGCTTTGTTCTTCCTCAAAATTACGTGCAATCAATCTCAATTCAAGCAACATGAACCTGCTTGGCCTGCCAATTGTAAACTTAAAAGTTAATGGTTAACAGTGTACATGAAGCATAATCAAGTTGAGAAGACACTCAAAACCCCCAGAAACAAGTTTCATAAATTAATAGCTAAATGGGATCAATGAGTGAGTAAGAATGTTAAGCCATACTCATCTACACATCTATTCGAAATGTTAATAGCGAATGCGGACGACATGTTATCATCATAGGAATGCTTTATAAAAGGTATCTCTATAGAATGACAGTTAAATTTGTCGCTTTTCGAGACGGTCAATGCCAAAGCTTCATGCAGAATCCAGCAGGAACAGCACATGTTTTCTTGCTTGAAATGCATTCTGAAAAAGTATCCACAAGTTGCTCTGCAAGAGCTGATGGATCTTCCATGAAGTTATCAACAAAAGCCTTCACAATCCTAATTTCTTGTGTTGTGGCTCTCAAGCTGTACCATGTTAAGAATTTTTGTCTGAAGTTCTTCTCTATATGTCCCTCACATTCTAGCCATCTAATCACTTTTACATAATACTCGAAATCCTTATCTGAAATACCATTCGCCGTACAATCAGCATCTTGAGTCTCTGCATTATTTCTCTTCTTTGATGTTCTTCCATGTCGGAGTTTGTCCCCTCCCGACCCATTTTCTCGATCCATGGCGCTGGACTTCAATCGTCCAGTCCTTCCAAGAACATCCTTTAGTATTTCCATCTTGCAAGGAGTAACTGGCAATCCAGCCTCAGAGCTGCTGACAAATGGTGTGCATTTAGTTCCTTCTCGAACAGTAGAGTTCGACCCGTTATTCATGCTTGTATCGTCAATGATATGGACCTCAGAGGAATGTCTGTCTTCGAGTTGCGAAACATTGGGATCAGGCAGCATGCTACTTTTCTTTGTAGCATGTTCCTCATCCAACAAAGAAACAGAATCTTTAGCTGTTCCCCCTCCACCGACATCGGCGCAGTTTAGTGCATTGTTCCCTGTTTGACTACCGCTACAAGGCATTACATTGTTGGTTTCGTCTTCCACTGAAGAAGGATTTGAGAGCTCACTAAAAGTGGTCACCGGACTCTGAATTCTTTCGATTGCCAAGTAGCCTGAAGCATCCTCCCGAGCACTAGCAGTTGAGACCTGAACTTCACACATCCCTAAATCTACTGTCCCATTAAAGGAAATGACTTTGAAATAATATTCTGAAGATGGGACCAATCCTCGGACGACAAACCTCAAATTGGGTTGAGACAAGGTGCATGTCGGCTCTATAGGGTAGTCGATATCGCACGCCTTGCGATGCCATAGCCTGTAACCAACAGATTTTCCAGAAGAAACATCTTCGGTACCCAAAACCACTGTAAGGTTTGTTGCATTAATATCTTCGAACCTTACAAGGTTTGTAGCTACCAAATTGGTATCTGCAATATTAGCAAAGAACTGTTCACTGATTTTTTTTTCTTTCTTTTTTTCAATGAAACACTACACTATTGAACACAAATATCATTTCCAGTATCTATTTGGTACTGTTGAATACAATAAAATCTATCAGCATTCAGCAATCACTTCAAAAGATTATCTTACATGCAAAATTACTTATGGAAGCTATTGATGAGTGAAACAAAACTGAGATGAGTAAAAAAGTTAGGAATCTTACATAAAATAAATTACCTTGTATAATGAAACTGGGCAATTGGGAGAGTAATGAGTCTAGTGTATCAATGGCTAATGTGCAGAGTTTCTGAACCTCTGGTCCTGAAGAAAGCCTGTTCACTATGCCTCTGCCTGTACCAACTGGTACACCAGTCAAAGGACCCACTTCATCTTCAAGTTTCTCCACAGCCTCATCCACAATCTGATAAACTTCTTGATACTTTTCACCTTCACTCAAAAGCTTTTTGCTTAAACAGATGCGATAACACAGTATATCCACTCTTCTGGTTTCCTTCGCCTTCATCAATTGCTTTCTCCAACACCTTACGAAATTAAACCAAGCGTCGTTAACGCAGTACGGCAATAAATAGTATCAAATATCTGGGGATATTGCAAGAGTTTGAACAAAATGTGACAACTACAACATTTAGAAGCGTTTCAAAAAAAAAAATCATGGTATACAATCACAGACAACTATTGCAGTTTTGATGATTTATTATTCTCATAAGTTGAAAGTCTAGTCCTTGTCTCATTGTAACAGAATGTCATCATCTACTGCTTTCTCACCAAAGTCGTGTCGTCTTTGTAAGAGTAAGGCAGAAGACCAGCATTACAATTTCGTTCACAGAAGTTTACCTCGAACTATTTCTTTAGTGCAGTTACTCTTGAACTTAGTGTAAAAATTTGATCCCTAATGATTTGTGGTGATAACTAAAATTACATCTTTGAGTGTTTGAGCCACTTTATACACACCTCAACTTTAATGCTAGCATGATTAAGACCCTATGAGTCGGAAAATTTGCAACAAGATGGGAGATTTGGATGGAAGAAAAAAAGGGAATGGTCAAGCGTACATGATGGGAGTTTTTCAATATCCTAGCTTTTTCCTAACTTCTAGATAATAAACCCTTCAAAAAGTTTTTATCTAACTCTTAAGTACTCTCCATTTGTGTTGGACTGGTTGGTCATTGAAGAGAGGACTTCTTATTATACACTCTCCCATTGATGTGTGATCAAGTTCCCATTTTCCAGAGTGACTGTCAAACTCTAAATAATTCAAAAACTATCATATGATTAATATTTCGTCCGTAAGGTGAAACTCTATTACAAACTCAAAGTGCCTGAATATGTATGGATAATGACCTAAACAAAGTCGAATTCTTATCTATTATGGTAAAAATAATAATAATAATAATAATAAAAACAAAAACAAAAAATCTTCGCTCGAATCTTCTATAGCTAGGAAAGTGAAGCAACAATCAGCAGCACATTCAATTCTTCAAGAAAAAGAGAACCACAGATTCACATGTCTGGAGTCCAATTTAAGAAATTAGAAACGAAAAATAAACTTTACAACCACAAAAGGTCAGCTGTCCTATTTGATTCAATCAACCAATGACCTCACTTGAGCCTCAAATATTTAATCCGGGAAGCTATTAAATATTATTTTAAAAACAAATATTTTTTCTGATAGTTTCCTACACGATTAAATAAATCAATTTTCGTCAAAAGTAATATTTTTTACTATTTAATACGAAAAGAGATGAAATGATTGACCGTTACTAAAGTATGGTAGTTCAAAAGCTTCACCATGTAATGGCAGATTCAGTATCAACATTGGATGAATCGGAATCAATAACTTTGCCCCTTCATTTTAATAACTAAACTAGTTAGTGGGAAACTTATATTACTAGATTCGCTTCACCCCAATAAAGATCAATCAAATAAGAGGATAACTTTTCGAAATCCTTTCAAATTCAAAGAACATTTGAATGAGTTTAAAAAAAAAACATTAAAAAAAAAAACAAGAGATAAAAGCCAGCAATTACCCGAGCAAGTCATTGACTTTTCCACAAGATACACAATGGAAAATCCCTTCAATTCGAGCCTGCTGTCCATTAGAAATTCCAGATTTTGCATGCTTTAAAGCACATTCTAGATGGCATGACATACCACATGAAGTGCCTTGAAATGGTGGATCAGAGCTGCAACTTAACCACAGACTAGGATCCTTATTATCATCATACTGATAACAGATGCAGCATGAACACCTCTTACAAAATTTATCACCTTGGTTTAAGGTAGCTTTGCACGCCGAATTTCTGCAGTACACTGCAATATTTGAGTCACTCCTAGAGTTACTGATAGGAATATTGTTTGCAGAAACAGGTAGCCGTGTTGGCTGATCAATTTTTCTTTGCTTTTTGGTAATCTTTGGAGAAAGACAGAGAGAAGACTGACTATCAACGTCTGTAGCATCCTCAGTTGACCCCGATTTCTTTTCACTAACAATTTTCAGAAGGTTCTCGATTATTTTCAGTTTTGTTAATCCCGTATATTTTCTCTCTTTTCCCATTTCTGCACACAGGATCTCTAAAATCTCATGACGACTCCAGGACTGAAGCAGTTCGGAAGCGTGTGGCTGATCGGATATTTCATAAACCATATTTCTTTTCTCCTCCATACTGATCATCTTACTCCATTTTGATGGATCAAGAGCAGCTCCTATAACACCAAAACATAAAATCAAACGTCAAAATGGTACCAGATGCCGTTCAGTTTGATGTTAGCAACATTGGGTTTGACTTGACAATAAATTGAACATATTGCATGGATTTGTAATAGTAATTTGGGGTGAATCATGATTCATACCGATTTGAATATTTATTAATTGATAATAATCTATTCTCACTTATGATAAACCTGAAGTTAACCAAATCTAAGTACAACGTGGTTGAATTGAGTCAGGTTGAGTCCAAAACACAACACACTTTAACTCATATCATTTCTAAAACCTTCTAAGATCGAACCAATGCAATCAAACATGATGAACAGTGCTCATGCAATTACTAACTATGCTCACCAAACTAATCTTCCAAGAAGCGAAAAACACTCAGATAATTGGACATGGCAAGCTTCCTATATCCTATACCGACAGGCCAGCCGAGGGAGGAAAAGCATAAGTCGAAGCGAAGATACTCGAACATAATTTTCAAAGCAAGATCATCCAAAACTACACGGAAAACAGCAATCAACACAACTAACTACAATCCATAAATTCAAGAACCGAAACTTCACGTTAACCTAAAAACGCGGTTCAAAAATCTATCGCAGTGAACAAGTTCGATAAATCTACGTGTAATATAGTGGATTATCAATAACAACACAAATAGAGAGCGAAATCAACCAAAAGCAGTACCAAGGATTAACGAATTCGATCACAAGTAATTAACAGGTGATTAATAACAATAAATCGAAGTATAAAACTAGAAGATCGATAAAGCGGAACAAAACTGAAGCGGATTACCTTGAGAGGAAGAATCGGAAGGCATGGTACTGAATCGAGCACATTACAAGCTGAAACGAACAGATTAAAGGAACCTGCAACTGCAAGCAATGATGATAATGAAACCGGAGAAGCGAAACTAAGCGAAGAGAAGAAGGAAAAATGAAGGAAAAAGAGAGTATGTACCAGAAAGAAGCGGGAAATTGATGGCGGATGAAGGAAGAATCCATGGATTTTGAGCTTGGAGAGAAGAAATTTGCAGAGGAGATGAGAGAGAAAAGAGGGGAAAAGCTGTGATGCGTTTCGTAGCGTTGAGGTTTTTGAGGCTTTGAGAGAGAAGGAAGAAATGACTCTGATTATTATTCGATCAAATCAAATCAACGATCAATGAAAAATAAAAATTAAAAAAATATAATAATAATAAAAAATATATATAAAGCATTGCGATTGCGGCTGCCTCTCCCTGCATGATTTCTTTCTTTATTTCTCCTTTTCTTTTCTTTTTCCCCTTTTCTCTATATTTTTTTCTTATTTGATTTTTGATTTTGTGAAAGAGTTACCATCCAAACAAATAATTATATTCTACTTCAAAACCACCTATTTCTATTATTTATAATCAACTAAAATAATACTTCATTTTAAAATTACTCATTTCTATAACTTTCTATACAAATTACATTAAAACCAGATATTGACTGCAACTTTATTGCATCATTCCCATCCAAACAAATAATTATATTCTACTTCAAAAAAAAAAAAAAATTATATTCAATTCATTTATAAAAATTTACATTCAAACTAGTTATTACAACCATTTTCATTTTTAATCACTCAAAATAATTCTACATTTTAATCATTTAAAATAATTTCTCATGTTACTACTTGCTCAAACACTTCTTTTAATTTTAGAGTGTGTACCAAAAATAGTATAGTTCTACTAACATCTTGTACGATCTAATAACCATAAGCTTACATGTTCGAATCCTCCTTCCCAATATTGTTGTATCAAAAAAAAAATATTACATTAAAAAGAACTTTAGAGAGTGTTTAAAACGGATAAAGCTAAAGAATAATGAGTGACTTGAACGAAAATTGTACATAATGTCGTAGAAAATCTTTGTTTGAAAAAAATTGTCTAAGAGGATGGAAATAATAATAATAATAATAATAATAATAATAATGTAATGCCGATAGATACGTGAATATGAAACGTAATCATATATGAACAAGAGATCAGGTTGATATAAAACTTAAGATTTAGAAAAGTTTAAGAAAATTAATAATAATCACTACCTATACTAATATATATATATAGCTAAAAAATATGTGAATGAGGAAAAAATATGTTAAAAGAATATCATCTTGATTCGTGTGAAAGGTCTTTACTCTTATAAACATTGATAGATTAGTTAAGTAATTACATGATTGTCTTATATATAAGAATCGATATAAATTTCAATTCTTGGATTTAGGAAGTTAATACATTTATAATATATAATTTTTTATAATTATAATTTTTTTTTTTTTAAGTTTAGAGACATTTAACGGGCACTTAACATAACACTTCATTTGTAAACGTAGAAAAGTAAAATCACATAAAAAAAAAAAATTAACGTAAATAAATAGTACAATCCTTAGAAATGTCGATATTCATTAACGAGAGCACTATTAGTGTATACTAAGTAGTTATGAATTCGAGTCGATGTCATTGTATAACTATAAAAAAATGTGGATACTTTTTTTGAGAAAAAATAAAAATAAAAAATATGAATATTTAAATACAATATCTCCCAACTAAGTTAGGTTATTATTTTGTAAATTTTAAAAGGAACTTAGAGCAAATAAAAAGGCCTATTTATTTTTTGTCTTATTGATGGGCTCCACCATTTTTTTCAGCCATTTCTATTTCTCATTCAACTCAAAAATATAATAGACAATTAGTTATATAGTTTTGAAATGTTAGACAATTAGTATGATTTCCCTTAATATTTCATCAAGGAATTGACCAAATATATACCCTAAAATTCGACTAATAAAAAATAGGATAAAATTCCTATTAAATATTTCTTTTTTCTTTTTCTTTTTTGAAAAAAAACAACCTATCAAATAATTTTTAGTGCAACAAAATGGAGAGAAATCTGAAATTTCAATCTTGCAAAAAGAATATCTCGTTGAGTTGCATTCATGTACTTGTCATTGTTGTCAATAATTATTAATCTTAAAAAAATATTATAAATTTAGCAAAATATGTGTTATATGGAGAAAAAAAAACACTTATAAAATTAGTTTAATCTAAAAAAATAATGTATTGATACTGAAATTACTTTAAAAAAAATACAAAAAGTAGTTAGTTGTATTAACCAGTATTGTTACAAATATTTATAAATGTTAATATTTTAAAATTTTACTTACATTTATAATTAATTTATGAGAAGAATCAATGCGATAACAATTTTTCACCGAAGATCGACGACACAGTTGATTATCTTGTTTGATGTTAATTCATTTGAATCTTACGTCGGTCATAAGTTTGAACCTAAAAATTAATATTTTAATCCTATATTATTTAAAAGTAATTGTGCCATCTATATAGAAATTGTTGGTTCCACTTCCTTCTATTTATAATCAAAGCTTTAAATTTGATGGAAGTTTTCATCAGACCTAGGATTTGAAGAATATTATTATATAAAAAGGCCCTTTCAGAAAAGAAAGGGGCAAAATTGGATAGGAAAATGCATGAAAATATGGTGAAGATATATTTTATTGGGGGGTTTTCAGTGCCATTTTTATTTTATTAATGAAGATAGTGCTCCCTATGCCATGCCTAGTTGCCTATAATTGCATTTGTGACAGTGCCACTTTTATTGGACCAACCATTATAGTTATTATAGTTGGTAGGTTTATTGCTTTTATGCAACACCATATATATGATTCATTAAAATATACATACATAAATCAATTGTTGACTCTTTCTATTTTATTCTCCAAGAGTAACTTGGGAAATCAAAACACTTCAAATTATCATTTGTTTTTACAAAATAGGTAAGATTTCTATTTTAAGAAATAATTTAGGTAAAATATTATTTTGGTCCTTGAACTACCATGTAAGTTTCATTTTGGTCCCTAAATTTTCAAAAATCCAATTTAGTTCATGAACTATTGTTTTTTGTTCTGTTTTGGTTCATTAACTTTGACAATTCCAATTTTCATTGAACTTTTAAAAAAGTTTAAAAGTAGTTCTTAGGTTATAAAAAAAATCTTAATCTCGATGATGAGATGTCAAAATAATAATTATGAAATAAATTTATTATCATCTTCTTCTCCATCTATCTTAAGACCCACAAGTTCAAATTTTAAGAAGAAAAAACATAGAGTTTGAAATTTGAAACAATTGTCCTTCAACATTTTCTTAAAATTGTTTCAAAATTGAAATTAAAAGAGTGAAATGTTGAAATTGAAATTGTGTCAACCTTTTCTTAAAAAATACATAACTTGAAATTAAAAGAAAGAAAGGTTGAAAGACAATTGTTTCATATTTCAAGATCTATGCTTTTTTCTTAAAATTAAAACTCACGGGTCTTAAGAAAGGGAGAGAAGAAGATTATAATAAATTTACTTTATTATTATTATTTTGACACCTCATCACTTTTAATCGAGATTAAAAAAAAAAAAATCTAGCCCAAAAACTATTTTTAAACTTTTTTAAAAGTTGAAAGATTAAAATTACTTTTTCAAAGTTCAGAAACTAAAATTGAACTTTTGAAAGTTTATAAACCAAAATAGAACTTGCAAGATAATTTAGGGACCAAAATAGTATTTTTACCAAACAATTTTTATGTGTTACCAAAAATATTTCAAGAATCAAAGTATTAGGGAAAATCCTACAAAAAAAAAATTATTATGGAAAATAATTTTTATAAGAGTAAAATTTAGACCTAAATTGTGGGAATTGAATGTAGTCCCGTGGGTTTTATTAAGATAGTTAATTTTCTTGGAAATAGCCAATTTGTGACATGCCTAAATTAAGTTAATATATACAAAATCACATCGGACGTAGGCAACACGTTATTTATGACCGACGTGAAATGCAAATGAATTAACATCAAACACGTTATTTAAGGTATATACTCTAATATATCCTCGTAAATTGAACTCGATTTCCAATCTTCCAACTATCATGAATATAACAAGTGTGCCAAATATAAAACTCACTCGTGACATAATAGCTTCATTGAAAAACAAAATACATTCAAACCCCAACAAGCAAACCATCACCAAAACACTAAATTTTCACCCACTGATACATTCATTACATTTAGTGTAAGTTTTTTATTTTTTTGAAAACAAACAGAACTTCATTATTAAAGAGAAACAACAATACAAACCTCACACAGGGCTATCACCTTAATATTAGAGCAGATCTCATACCACATGTTGGAAGGTGGCCACTCAAAGAAAAGAAACCTATAAATAAAGTTCATCTTGAACAATAAATAGGTTGATCAAGTTAACGTCTTAACCAACTTGAGTTATGAAAACTCCAGCAAAAAATATGAATAAACCTTCATCAACACGACTATAATTAAGTTAAGAAATTTTTTTAGATAACTCGAGAAGAATGAAAATTATTGAGGAACAAGACCGCACCAAAATTAAGAAAGGGAGAGTTAATTATGTTTCTAAAGAGATCCACATTTAGTGTAAGATATAACCTTAACATCATGATTAACTTATCATCAATTTTTTATACATAAATGTTCTTACATTTAAAGCAAACAAACAAAAAACGTCACTCTTGCCAATAAACAAAAGATTGATGATTGAGTGCATTACACGCCAAAAAATGTACTCATGAAATGGAGTTATTAAAAGGAAAGAAAATAATCCCAAAGAGGAAGTATCGTTTCCACTTGGGCTGTAGTTTTTAAGGGTGCATTTGTTTTTTTGGATATAATAGGAGAGTCGAAGAGAATGAAGTGATTAATAGTAGTAAGAATTGGTTAACTACTTGTTCAAGGATTGAGATAAATAATAGTGGAGTAATCAATTACTTATTTGGGGATTGAGGTTGATGATGATTAATATAATTTATTTTATTTTTATTTTTTAATGAAAATGTGGTTGAAGTAAATAAAAAAACAATTATGTAATTATAATTAAAATTTTATGAATTTTAATTATTCTTCCTGACCGATCTTAAAAAAACATTTTTATATTTTTTAATTTAACAATAATTTAAATTGAAGAATTCAAATTCGTGACATTTTAATTTATTGACACATATATACACCTTAAATATAATTTAAAGGGAATTTGCGCTGTATAACAATTTTCCTACTCTGCATTAGAATTATAGCAACTTTTTAAAAATATTGCAAATA
>JBBMEF010000008.1:8874106-8893568 GCA_037832685.1 Sicyos baderoa | reverse complement strand
ATTTGCAAATATTTTCAAAAAGTTGCTATTTACTCAATTTTTTTATCTTATTGTAATATACATGCAAATTCTCCTAATTTAAAACTATTATATTGAATTATCAATCCATTTTTAATTGATCTATATTGTGTTACTAAACATATTAGTAAGATGAATTAAACAAAATTTCTCAAAAAAAAACAAAAAATTAAACAAATAGTAATAAATTTTAAAAATTTAGACTAAATTAATTACCACTGAGTAAACAAAATATATCATATAATAGTTAAAATATTTGTCCATTTTTATATACAACAATATTAAGGGAGGGGATTCGCAACTGTAACCTAATGGTTACTTAGTCGTACAAGATGTCAATACAACTATGCTACTTATGGCGAATAAATTCCTAACTTCAAAAATATATATATATATATATATATATATATATATTTATTTATTTATTTATTTTCTTACCTAACTTTATTAAATGTTGTTTCATATTTTTATTATTTTTTAAAATATTAATTATGAAAAAATAAAATAACTAAAATGTCAATTTAGTCTATGTACTTTTAATTTAGTTTAATTTTGATTCTTTACTTTTAAATATCAAATTTTAATATATATAATGATAATACAACTAAAATTTAGTATTTGTTATTAATTTATTACTATATTTCATTTGCAAATTTATTATAATTAATTTTTTTCAAAATTTTAAAAATATGTTCAGATTTTATTAAAAAGTGAGATTTTTTATGAATTAAAATTATTATTAATTTGATAATTTTTTTATGAAATAATTCATTTTAAAAACGTAAAATTAAATTGGATTACAACCAAATTAATAGGATATTGACCTTTTCAATAATGTTAAAATTGTTTATAGAAATAAATATTTTAATATTGATGTTCGCCGATATTAAAAGATAAGTTTTATGAGATTTAGTGTGTGATTTGATAAAAAAGTTATTTTAAAATATATATATATATATATTGTTTGAATAGTGGTTAAGGAGTAATTAAAAGAGGTTAGAGAGTGATTATTTACTAAAAAAAAAAAAAAACAAACAAAAAAAAACAGGGTGTTGTCAATAAGTTGTTATTAACCACTAGATATCTACCAAAAACAAACATACCCTAAAAGTTAAAAGTTCAAGTAATATCATTTTTAAATATTGTTAAAAAAACAAAAAAAAAAACCCTTCTAAATACTTAAAATTGGAATGTAGTGATTGATTTCTGTGTTTAATTTAAGATTCTAATTCATTCTTTAATCCAATTTTTGCAAATCAAATTAAAGTCGTTCTCCATTTATTCTACAATAATAAAGATAAATTTTTTATCACTTTTTCGATATGATAGTATACTAAAAAAGAAAAGAGATACATGCTACTATTAAAAGCTATGCTCCTTTCTTTTATTTTTTACAGTTCATACTTTTTAATTTGTTTTTCCCTTTTATGTCTTTGATTGTTTCCCTCTTTTTTTTTTTTTTTTTTGTTCATTTATTGTGGGAGTAGAAATATTTCATCAACCCAATAATGTTTTTTTTTTTTTTTTTTTTTTGAAACAATCAACCCAATAATGTTAGTGATAGTAATATACGTTCATTAATCATCAACAAATTTGGATATTTACTAACCATTTTTTACTATCATCAAATTGTTTTGGATTATGGTCATAGGAAAGTAGAAGAATCTGTTTTTTTTTTTTTTTTTTTTTTTTTTTTTTTTTTTTTTTTTTTTTAAATTTTTAATATATATATATATAATACGAGTGAACTTCACCCAAATCCGTTCTTGTATTATTAATATACTATATGTACAATATAGATTTACTTTAAATAGTTTGTATTCAATTTGTTTTTTAAATTAGAACTTACTAAATTGAGCATGTTTTTTTTAAGTTTAGATGGAATGTAGTTTTTGGTGGTTGACCAAGGAGGTATTTGGATGAGGTTTAGATAAAAAGTTAATTTGAAGAATTATTTTAAGTAATTAAAATTTGAGAGTTGTACTCAAAAACTCGTTTTCCATGTAATTTCTTTTTGTTAGAAGAATTATAGTAAAAACATTGTTTCCATATAAATTTAAAATGAGTAGTTAAAAAATGATTAAAAATGAGTTGTTTTTATTAATTAAAAATTAGTTGCTTTAAATTGAAGAGTTATATTGAGTAGTTATAAATGAATTATTTGTTAGAAATGATATGTTATTTTTAATAATAAAAACGATGAATTATTTTGAATAGTTACAAAAACTAATTTAGATATAGAAGTTAGTAAATTATCCGGCAGATGATGAACAGTGGGCTGGTATTGTGGGCCGAGGCCCGCTAAGCAGTGTAAACCAGGGCCCAATCCAACTGTTTTTTTGACGGGTCCATAAAGTTGAGTCCTAAGGTCCAACTTATCTCGGCCAGGATATATAAATGATTTAATTTAATAAATGAACATAATAGAATGCTTATATATATATATATATATATATATATATATAATGTATCCTTGTAGTGTTATGTAACAAAAAAGAATTTTATTGTTGCTTTAATATTTTTTAGTCGGTCTCCAAATTGAATTCTTCCAATCTCAAATGCAAGCAATTCGTATGATTATGTTTGATCTCTTAAATTATTTTCAAATGATTTATAATTTATTTTTGTAAGTCTCATGGTAGTGTATATTTCTTCATATTTTTTGTATTTTCAATATATTTAATTTGAGAATGTAGCTATATTGATACTTAAGAAAACAAAATAGTACAAATTGGATGATGGAAATTACAAATACCAATTCTAGGGATCGAATTGTGACTATAAAATGAAAATAGATTAACATCAACCCAAATAACTAACCACCCATTCAAAAAAAAAAAAAAAAAAATCTGAAATTTGTAATCCTTAGTTGAAGATAGGAGGTTAACTCAAACCCACTTATTAATATTAATAATAATAATAATAATAATAAGATTTGAATAATAATATCACACGCATGGCTAAGATGACAATTGTCATATAGCACGTGCGGCCTCATTGCCACATCATTATTGTAATAACTCCAACAACCAACCGTAAAAATCTAATGAAAACAAATTGATAAACTTTCTTTTATCTTACTATTTTTTATTACTAAAAATTAGAAACTAGGAAATCGTTTTTTTCAAAGATAAAACTAGGAAATCATTACACTATATATGTCAATTTAAAATATTTCCAACTTGGGGCCACTGATCATTTGTTGATGTGTCACATGTTTTTACCTTAAGGTTAATTTCCACTATTAGTTTATGTAATTTAGAGTTAATTATTTAATTTAATTCTCATTATTGTTTTAATTTTTTATGATAAATATTTTAATTTAATCATTATATAACTTGTTTAAATTTTATAAATCAGTACTACATTAATCCATACCCGCTCAAAAAATCTGGTTGGTGACATTTTTTTTTTAATCAACTCTACATAAATGATGCTTTTATTAAAAATGAAAGTCAAATATCAATTTTGAGAATCGAACTTATATTAATGTAGAATTAATTATGAATTATTACCAATCAAAATAATTAATAACCCATTCGCTTATTTAGTTAATGACTTAAAAAATTGGAAAGAAGAGATAGAAGGATGAGATAGTTTTATTTTATATTTTCATATATGAACCTGGGTAGATAAAAACTGAATTATAATTTAAACATATGGTAATATATTTATAAACCATATAAAATCAGTTGTAAACTTGCTATTACTAATAAAATACGAGTCGAATATAAGTTATTAAAATATTACTAAAAGTTGAATTTTGAAACAAACAAACTAGTTCGATAATTTAATAAAATTATGAAAATTCGGAGTTACTCAAATAAAATGAAATTAAATAACATCCCTCGATATTTAGACCCATCTATAAAGGAAAATTTTAAATCCGTAGTGAAAGCAAAACGACGATAGAAAAAGGAGGGAATATAAAAAGAAAAAGGTAAAGGTAGCAATAAAAATAATAATAATAATAATAATAATAATAATAATAATAATAATAATAATAATAATAATAATAATAATAATAATAATAAGGAAAAAAAAGAGAGGAAAAATTAGTAGGGAAAGATGGGTATTGTGGCCGACACAAATTGTATGCAAGTAAAACAAAAGAGCCTTATTCAAAAGCATATATTATATAATAGAGAAATTCTCAAATAAATAAAAGATTATTATTATTATTATTATTTTTTTAAAAAGGTGTCATCTTTTTGCAGCATAGTAATTACATTTGACTAGGATTACTTTATTGAGTTTAGCTTTTTTTAGAAAAATGACACGTGCCAACGACACGTCACACTCCCCCATTTCTCCCTCAATTCTTATACATACCATAAAATATTTTACATACTATTTTTATAAGAGAGCAATTTGGGTGCACTCCGGGTAGCACCTCTACCGTGATACCATTCATGTAGCACATTTGATGTCACACATTTCATCTCTTTTTTTACTTTGTATTTATTATAAAAAAAATTTAAAAAAAAGATGTGTGACTCTAAATGAAAGGTATCATAATGAGGTACTACTCGGGGTACACTCAAATTGCTCTCTTTTTTATAAATATTTTTTATGGTTCGTTTACTAAAAAAAAAGGGAAAAAAAAAACGTGCATGTATGATTTAATTTTTTTACAGTTGTGTGACATAACTTTGACATTGTTCTCAATCGCTTTCATATGTGTTTTCCCACCTACCACTATATATCAGTTTGTGGAATTAATTTAATGACTTTTTTTTTTTTCAATTTAATGAACAAACCTAACCAAATCACTAAATTAGCTTATTAATAATTTTATCTAGCATAGATAAAATAAAAATGAATGTTTAACCAAATCCTAAAACTAATTAATTTTTTAAAATTACAAAAGATAAAAGGTAGATAGCAAAATAATAAACAATAGTTCACATTCTCAAATCCACTGATACAGTTCAACAACTATTTTTGTTGGCACAAGAGTACACATTCAATATTATATGTAATAATATCGTCTTGATTCCCACCTATTATTATATATCTTAATCAATTGAATTATGCGAGATTTAGCACACAAACAGTATAATTGAATCATATATTAAATCCTTCGGAAGTGGTGATAGCTCAATTAAAATTATAAAATGATGAGGTTGATCAAGTCCCCTAATCATAAAGTGCATGATAAATAGCATAGGGTTAGATTGTTTAATCAAAATGGTCAAAGAAAATAATAATATGGTCAAAATATTAATTTAAAAGCCAAAAGATAATAAGAGGAGAAAATAATGAGTAGCAATGTAATATTTATCCGCCGAAAGGTACAAAAGGACATATCCATCATCTAAATTCTAATCACATCCATTTATTTTTTCCTACCCAAAATTAAAATAAAAATAAAAGAACAATGTTTATTAATTTTTTAAAAAACGAGAGAAGTTTTCCACAAACCCTCTCAAATAAGATAACCAACTAGCCATCTAACTATTTGATATGTATTATTTATTTTAAACATTTTAAATCATTTACGTTTACTTTTATTAATGTCACGAAATATAATATTTGACCTACAATATTGTTAAGATGTCAAATAAATTTGTAGAAAATTAATTTTATGTAAGTGATCATTATGAATTAATACATCACTTCTTAACCTCCAAGACCTTCATCACTAGGTCACTCTATAATGGTTAGGCCCCTCCACTCGATAAAAGATTAATGACAATCAAAGTAATTAACTACTCGTTTGAAAATTGATATTAAAAGGGTATGGTTGAAATTTCGTTTGAAGAATTGACAATGTGTTAACTGTTAATAGTGGTTGGATAATTAACTACTCATTTAAAAATTGAGGTTAATAATGTATGAATGATAAGTATGATAAGAAGTTTAATGGGAATTTTGATAGAAAGTTTAATGAGGGGTTACAAGTTTATTTTTTAATGACTTTTATATTCTACCAAAAAGAAACACAAGAGAAACCTTCCAAAGGAACCAAAACAAGAGGGAAAATATTTTTTTAAAAGAAAGAAAGAAAGAAAAAAAAAAAAAGTGAAGAGAGCTACTTTTGGTATGGTCAAGGAGGGTTGGGATAAACAGAGAAAAAGAAAAAGGGTTGGGCTTGACCTCTTTTAAGTGTGTGTTTTTTGAATATATAGATATGTGGGTGAATTATGATCAGTCATTTTTTTTGCTTTTTCTTTATGTTTCTTTTTTTATTTGTTCCTTAATATATGCCTTTTGCCACTCACTTAGAACAAAAGACAAAAATAACACCAAAAAGAGCATTATCCCTACCTATAATATATTAATGTTTAATTAGTAATATTATCTATATATTTCTCAAAAAATAATATTACTTATATATTGTATGTATAGGAGAAAGGAAAGTATCTATGAATTTTAGTGTTGATAATTTAGGTCATTTTTATGATCTAACCTAGATTCTTGTTTTGGGAACTTGGCTTTTAAGTGTATTTTTCATGTATAATATATCTGTATCTAGGTTAAAAGATATTATTAACTTTAAATAAAAGTATGGATCAATATGTTTTCACTTTGTAACACTTTTTTTAGATGACTTTGTAACATTTTTCTAATTATTTTCTATAAATATATTTGCTTATGTTATTAGATATACTCTCATTAATGTATAATACTAAATTTAGTCACATTACTTCCTCTTAACATGTTTGATCATTAAACTTTTCTCATATCTCTCATTTAAATATTTGTTAACTAATAAAATGCTAGTTTTCTGATACATAGTAAAAAGTTCATTTGTTAAATTTTCAATCTTGAAAATATTTGTTCACTTGAGTTTTTGTAGAACAATATTTTTGGTTGGATTATTCAAATTTGTACCCTTAGTCGAATATCCATGTTAAATATCACTCATTTTTAACAAAAATATTTGTAAACCATAAATATTAATAAACTTGATCTTAAAATAAAGAGAAAAAAAAAAACTCTTTTATTTTTATCAAAATAGAGGAAATTGAGAGTACATTTTGAATTCTTTAGTTAACTCAAGAGTTTATTATATTTTATCTACAAGTACAATAACTCAACGACCATTCATATATCTTCACCCAATCTTTATTATTGTCGATCTAAAAGAATAAAAGATGATTATAAATGTTAATGATTAAAGACTTTCTCCCTAATAATAATAATTCTCAACTTATTATATGAATTTTGAATTCTCTTCTCGGATATTGTGATAAATTTTAACTCACAAGAGCTCTTTCTTAACATTCGTCTCAATTCGTTTGTTTTTTTTTTTGAAATCATCCATTAGGTTTTATTTATTTTTTTCTTAGTCCAATATTTAATACAATGCTTACATAAATTTATCAATAATTTTGTTTTTAACAAATGCCATAGTAAATCTTCACACTCATAAAAAAAATGCATTATTTTACAAACCCCGTTTCATATAAATGGAAGGAAGAGAAAAGAAAAAAAGAAAAAAGAAAAGAAAAATTATCAATATTTATTTTCAACAAATGTCATAGTAAATCTTTACATGCATTAAAAAGGCATTATTTTACAAACCCTATTTCACAAGAAAAGAAAAGAAAAAACTATCAATAATTTTATTTTTCAACAAGTGCTATAGTAAATCTTTACATGCATAAAAAGGGCATTATTTTACACAAATGGAAGAATAGAAAAAAGAAAGAAAAGAAAAAGGGTGGGATTGTTGTACAAAAAAAAGGTAGATTGGGTGATAAAAATATTAATTGAAAAGAATAAAATAAAGGTTAAAAGTAATTTCAGAAATTCAATACCAACTTCCCAAAAGCATGCAAAAGCCGATCAATAATCCACCTCACTAGATTCGCAATCTTCCACTTTTTTTATTTCTCTATTTTTCTTCTTTTTTTTCAAATAACAATAATAATAATAATAATAAATTGAATTCCACTCATGATCATGGTTTTAAGTTCATGCCCATGAGTATAAAAATTTCATGGTATCATTTTTTTTTTAGAAAAAAAGTTATTCTTATAATGAGGTTACGTTCATTTCACATATTGTCACAAAACAACCCTCTACATAAAATTAATTTAGAATGAATGATACTATTTATTAAATTTATTCCTTCTAAATACTTTATAATTCGAAAAACTCTTATCTGATGCATGGTAACAAAATCGAAAGATTTAATCTGTGCAACACATATTATTTAATCAGTATCCATATATATAATCATCCATTAATGCGATAAATCAATCAAAATAGGAGCAAAATTAAAATATGCAAAAAAAAAAAAAAAAAAAAAAAAGCCCAAAACTCTACCTATAAATGAAATATTTCTAAAAAACTACTATAACTAAAAAAGAAAATTAAAAAGTTGCCACCTAAACTAAATTCTTTAAAAATTAATGAAATATAATTAAAATTTCAAAAAATATTTATGGTAGGTTGTCAACAAGACGGATAATTCAGCGATATTAATATGTTTCATTAACTAAAAAGTTAATGATTCAAAGTTTTCGAGCTCGGAAATTTGTTCTTAAATAAAAAATCACCATCCACAATTGGAACCTCTTGACATTTACATAATACACCAAATCATCAAAAGTAAAGAAACATTTTATATCTTAATTATTATTTACTTTAGTTCTAAACAAGAAATATTGCAACAAAAAAGAAAATGACATTTAAAAAAAAAATCCCCATAATAAAGACAAAATACTGTCAGTGACCAACAATAAAGAAAATACATAAGAAAATAAGAAAATACAAAGGGACATAATATTTAGAAACATAGTCTAAAAAAAGGCATGGAAAAAAAAGTGGTCAGTACAGTTCCATTACTACAGTCAGCTTAACTAGCTACTATATTATCTATAGCTATTCATAAAATGTCAGTCAACTAGATTTTTTTTTTTTTTTTTTTTTTTTTTTTTTTTTAATAATATATATTCTAAAGTTGAAGCCTTTATCAAAACCCACCAGCTGATCTTCATAGTAAATGCAAATTCATAGGTTTCATTCTATTCCAAATATTGGCGTTTGAAACAGCCTTGGTTTTGCATGAGCTTCAAATCCCCTCATTGATTGCCCAATCTCACATGCAATTGGTGTACTTGCATACTGTTGTTGGACGTAAACGTCGCCGTATTCACCCGTTTCGGCGAGCGGGGAACAGCTCGGGGGTAGCTCGGCGATGGTGGGAAACATTGCGGAATCGGCATTTGGAGATTGATGAAACATTGTTAGTGACGACGGCGGAATGTTGTCGGGTTTGGAGACGGATGTGTTGAAGGGGATGGTGTTGTAGCCTAGCATCGACCAGTATTGATCCGATGGGTCTTGTTTGATGGGCATGACAAAGCTTAGGGTGGAGTTGTTGGGTTGAGACGACATGAAGGTTGTCGTCGACGATGGTGGAGAGTATTGGACATTGCGTTCTTCGGTTGATCGGTTGCTTATGTCGGAGGCAGTAGTAGAGTCAGTGGCGGTTTTGGAGGATTTGGTGCCCGACATCCCTCCGATAGGGAGGTTGCTGCTAGCAATGCTTTTCACGTCGTAGCGACTAATGTCGAAGTTGGTGACTGCATTGAGTCCTCGGAATTTGATTGCGGCAATATCATAGGCCTCCGCTGCCTCTTCTTGAGTGCCTGTAGATAGACCATGTTAAATCACTGTACTAATATTACAAAGCTCAATTATAGAATATCATAGGTATCTTTTCTAAAAAATATATATATATAAATCAACTTACGTGGAATTTGACTAAGATTATAGAATAACCGACTAACTCTATTGCATTCATTGTTACAAAAATACTTCGTAAATTAATCACTAAACATATGACCACCCTTAATGGACCTACCTAAATCTATTATTATATATTTAACCATATTCCTAAAAATATTTTTATATATTTAACCATATTAATTAACCACTAATCTTGAAATAATAAATATATTATTATATATTTAACCATATTCCTAAATATATTTTTATATAAAAATATTTTTCTCTAAATATATTTAAATATATAACAAAAATTGAGTTATAGAGCTTACTAAATGTTCCAAGGTAGAGATCTTTATTGCCAGCAACCCTTCCGATTCTTGCTTGCCATCTGCCATGTTGGTGGTGCCTAAACAACAAACGATGTCGTTTTAGGCAAACAATATTTTTTTTTATTTTCTCAATAAATTTAAATTAAAACTAAAAAAAAAAAATTAAAAAAACCAAAATTAGGATTAATCAAACGTACCTTGTTACACCTCTGTAAATAGAAGCTCCTCTAGAAAAACCGCTACTTTTTCTATTGGAAAATATTAAAAATATTAATAAATTTCAACATATTTAATAATTAAGAATGGATTAATTAAAATGTTTTAAAAGTTAATATAATACCTTCTTAACGAAGCCACAAATTCTTGTCTGGTCATGTTCTTCATATCCTCTAACTCTTTTTCGTAATCCGACACCTTATTAATGAAGAGGGAAATATAATATACATTTATAAATATATATATTTAAAATGAAAAAAAAAAAAAAAAGAAATTATTATTTTTTTAAAAGACTCACCGGAAAGTTGGTGGTGGTGGTCGGACCCCAATATTTGAGAGCGGCAAGATCATAAGCTCTGGCTGCTTTTTCTTCTTTGTCATAACCACCTAATCACAATTAAAAAGAAAAAGAAAAGAAAAGCATAATAATTATTATTTTGTACTAAATCAATAAATGAAGGTAAAAAAAAAAAAAATTCAAAATTCAATTCAAATTTAAAACTTTGTAAGAGAATCTTGGGACTGTGCAAACCCAGACAGGCACACTGTCTGATCTGAGTTCCTTCTTTTTGATGACTCAATCATACATTTCTATATATAATCAAAGAATGCTTTTTTATGTATTAATAATTTGAAAAATAAAAATAAAAAACTTACCCAAATAAACTGAGGAGAAATGATATCCATGGCAGCACCGATCAATCACGTCCAGCCAGAAAAAAAATAACCAAGATCAGAATCCCATCAAAATTTACCATTTACATATTGTTTTATTTAAAATATATAACCCTAAATTTTATTTTTAACTCTTTTGAGATTGCATTAGAAAAAAGGACATAATCTTGCAGGTAAAAAAACAGCTTTTTTTGTGTAGGTCAAAAAGAAAAAAAGAGGGTTTTGAATGAAAATGGGGTTGTGTTGATTCCACATTTGGAAACCCTAAAAACAAATATTTATGGGTGAAGAAGGAAAAATATAAATATTAGTAATTAAGAAAAATACAAAAAAGAAAAAGAGAAAAAACCTTGTCTTCCTTTTCTACTCTGACCCTCTCTTCTGCAACTGTTATCCCATAAATGAGCTTCATATCGACCAGTCCATCTATGCCTGAACACAAATCAAATTACATCTAAATAATATACAAAAAAAAAAAGGAAAATTAAATTTTTAATTCTTAGATTTCAATTCTAATTTCTATTTAACCCATATATTTCAAAACTTAATGAACATTTTTACACACATCAACTTTGATTAATTCTCCATTGTATTTCAGCATGTTATGTATGATGGTTTTGTTAGATTAGTAAGTATTATTGAAATGTGTAAAAAAATTTGGTTTAGAAATACATAAAATAAATGAAATTTGTTGGGTATAGAAAATTTTAGATTACTATTTTAATTATGGTAGTTTTTAAAAAATATATGAACTTGATCAAATCAATAAGGTGAAATTGAAGCCTGCCATCAATTTAATTTATTATACCAGTTTTTACCATATAATTTTTTTTTTAAAATGCCTTGAAATATATATATTAAAAAAAAAAAACCTTTCAAAATCTATGACTAATTAAAGTTTTTTTTTCTTTTTTGTTAATCGGTGAAGATAAAGAAATGATTTACCTTGTAACACCGCGGTAGATGGAAGTACGTTGGCCGAAAGTATCAGAACCTTTCTTGGTCGTCGGCGGCGGTGGCGGCGGGGTATCAGGCTGAGGAGGAGGCGGCGGCGCGTGGAGATGTTGAAGCGGTTGATCGGAAAACTGGGTGGGCGGAGGAGGTCCGCGGAGGAAACTGGCGGCGATGGTCTTGAGATCAGAATCACAAATCTGAGAGTGGTCTTGAGAGAATCCCCCCGGAGCATGATGAGAAGAGAAGTGAAAGGGCGGCGGCGGCGACGGCGGCGGAGGGGAAGGTCCCCGGAGAAAATCCTCGAGCTTGGGGGAAAAGAGAGAGAGGTCATTGGGGTTGTGGAAGAGAGAGAGAGAGTTGGGATTGTTAGAGAGAGAAAAAGCCAACCAATTTGAAGAATTATTATTATTATTATTATTATTATTATTATTCATGGTTGTGTTTGTGTTTTATAAAAATGGGGTTTTTGAGGTATTGGGAAAAATGAAAGCTTTGGAAATGGGAAAGGAGAGTTTAGAGGTGAAGTTGATGTTGTTGTTGTTCTTGAGATGTTTTTGTTGACAGCTTAAGAGAAACAAATTGAAAATGAAATGGGTTTGGAATTTGGGTTCTGGTTTTTGGTTTTTGGATTTTGGATTTTGGATTTTGAGTTTTGAATGTGAAGTTTGAAGGAAGAGGATGACACAGATATAGAGAGGAAGATACGAACAAGAGAGAGAGAGAGAGACACATAAATTGAAGGAGACGACTCAGATTTTGCACCACCATCGAGGCGTTCTTATATTACTTCCAAATCATTTTCATTTCTTTTATTCAACAATAATGTAACCCACGTTTTATTCTTTTTTACCCAAACAATAAAAAAAAAAAAAAAAATAGAAGTATGATCTAAATTTTCTTTAATTGAGATGGTCAAGAAATTTATAACACATCATTAGGTGCTAGGCTCTATTAGAAAATATGAGATTCTATCTCAAAATTAATTGACAATAAAGTGAATAATTTATATATCATAAAATTTCTCATTTTAATGTTAAACAATTGTGAGATAGGTACTAATTTTTGCCAACGCTTAATTTTATAATTGTACGATATGTATATATTTTCAAATTGTGAACAGGCTGAACCTAACGTAATACATATATATACTTTAGTTTGATTTTGTTCCTTTCGAGAGTAAGAAGATCACTTAACTATTATAAAGTAGTCTAATTGGTCATAGAAGGTCTTGGGGTGCATAAGGTGATGGGTTCAAATCTCATGATGACCACCTATCTAGGAATTGATTTCAAATTAATACCTATAGGTTTCCTTGGCATCCAAATATTGTAGGTAAGACAGTATTTCCCGTAACATTAGTTGAGGTGTACTTATGCACGTAAGCTGGCCCGAACAGTCACAGACATAAAAAATAAATGGCTACTATAAATAAATCTCATCATCTTTAAATTTCTAAAGACCTTATGACCATAAAAACACTTTATAATCAAATCAAAAATAAAGTCACAAGAATTTATATTAAAATAGATAATATAAAATCTTTAAAAGTTATTAGCCTAATATAATACTTATAAGTAACTAAAAATAATTACTTCATAATAATTATCTACTTACAAATATTTTTATATAACCTTTTGATATTCAATTATGGTAGGATGATACAATATTTCATAAAAATAGTTAAAGAGTGGTATAAACTAACATCAACATCAAAATATATAAAAAATAATAAAATGGGCTAGATGGATTTATTCATAGTCCTGAATATGATATAATATCATGTCTGTCTAGGTTGGATTTATTAGAATTAAAAAAGAATTAATTGTATAGAGGGAGAAAGCCAGGTGGAAAAGTGTGATGGGATGAGAAAACGGTGGTGGGTATTTTAGAAATTACTCATAAATTGACCCAGCCCAAAAAAGCATTTACTTTAATTGAAGAAAAAAACAAAACAAAATAAAGAATTTAAACAAAAGAGAGAGGTTTTTCTTCAAAGAAAAAGGAAAAAAAATAATAATAAGAAGAAGAAAAAAAGAAAAAGAAAATATGGAATGGTGTGTATGAAAGTGGGGAAGCAAGACTGTGGAACAGGGGACAACCTGTGACCCATTTCTATTTCTCATCCTCCCCTTCCTCTCTTTTCCTTTCTTTAAATTTTACAAATTTACCAATCAATTTAAAATTAAAATTAGATTTTGTTTAAAATTTAAAATTAGTTGGGAGTATTTTAGACTCAACATAAAAACTTTTGAGAGTATTTGTTTGTCATATTTAAGGAAGATTTAGAATAAACATTTATTAATTTTTAAAAAAATTATATTCAAACAATTTTTTTTTTTTTTTTTTTGTAAATATTCAAAATAACTCCTCATTTTTATAATTTTTATTTATACTTTATTCATTTTTAATCGTTCATTTACAATTACTCAATATATCGATATAATTCATGAATAAAAGAATCATAGGTTTATATTTCTTCATTTTTTTTTAATTTCTCCATTTTAATTATTATTGTTGAAGTAAAAAAATACTACATCACAAATGAAAGAAGTCAAAAGGTTTAAACTTATATCTTCATATTTAAATCAAAATTTGAGAGAAAAAGAAAAAGAGAAAGCAATTGACCCTACTTAATAAATATGTCTGACTTATAATTTATCCGGGTCCAACTTTCATAGCCATGTAGAATGGGCGTAGGAATTGAATATTTATAAAAATGATATGACACCATTTCTAGCACATCCAATTTTACCATGGAATAAAGTACAAAATAATTGAACATTTGATAAATATTTATTTTTCTTAAATAAAAAAAAAAAAAAAAAAAAAAAAAGGAGATGGATGAATGTGATTTGGTAATGGCAGCCACATGACTGCATGTTAGACCTAGGACACGTGTACATTAATTTAGCCATTACTATTTCATTATTTGGACACGTGTCAATGTCAGGTTGGAGGATGTCAGAGATTGCATGCAATGAATAAAAGAGTATAGTGTGTAGTACCTTTGTTAAGGGAAGAGGCTCCTATGTATGATTCTGCATCTGCCCTTCTGCTATCAATGCATTTTCTTCTTCCTTAGGCTGTAGCATTAAGGACATTTTAGGACCACCCTCTCCTACCTCCTACCCTTCTATCATTTTTCTTTTCTTTTACATCTATGACTATTCGGACCAGATATCGCGCACCTCGATTAATGTCACGGAACATATCGTTTGACCCTATAACATTTAGATGCCAAGAAAATTTGTAAGAAATTAAATTTTAGATAGGTATCTATCATGAATTGAACTCATTAACTTTTGAATCTAAAGATCTTCTTTGACCAGTTGAATCACACCATGATGATTACCCTTTTATAAACTATTTTTTTTATATTTTGAATTTAGGGCATGTTTGAATAGAAAGTTTGTGAGATTTTGTTTACCCAGCTCCACATATAAATGGAAGAGTTCCAAATATCATCATAAAAAACCTACATATAAAACCTTACTAAACTACAAAGCTCATAAAACTTTTAGATATAATATTACTTCAATCACTCACAACTTCTATATTTAAATGATGATTATTTGACATAATCTAAGAAACTATTTTTTTATGACATTTATTTACAACTTCTTTAACTAAAAGAATGTTGCTCAACGTGATGTTTATTATTATTTTTATTTTTTAAATGAAAAATTAGCCTAATAAAATAAGGCTTTGGTCAAGAATATCTAAAATCTTATCATTTGTTTAATAATTCTCTATCCTTAATACAAGTTAATTTATATTTTTTCAATGAAACATGTAGCATACAGTTTAACTAACCAAAATTGTCAACACTAAAATTAAAAGGAACAAAACACCAATGCCATCATGAGACCACACCCCATTTATTTTTTTTAATTAAAAAAAAATGTTGTCAACACTAAAGAGTTTTTTGTTAAGGCAGTCTATACATTCATACTACCACAATGTTTCAAGGATTTCAAAATTTTCATTCTTCAACAATATCTTTCACTGGTTTATTTCCAAAATATAGAAGAAACCAATGTCTTCATGACTCTAAAAGGCAAATAAATAAAAAAATTCTTAGAAGCTTCAACAAGTTAAACATAACTTTAGGAGTTCAAAGCTTATCAAAAAGTTAAGTGTAGAGACTTAACCAATACACCCTTAAAAGTTCAAGAATCAAATAATGCAATTTGGTTAGTCAAAAACTTTGGTTTATTATTAATTTATGACTTAATTGAAGAATTAAAAATAATTTTTTTATAAAATAAATAACATTGTGAGTATATGAATTAAACTGGGTATATTTTAACGTCATAGATCGACGTCTAGATTGCTCCAACGTATATAATTATCTCATACATGACGTCTTAAGTTCAAGTAAACACAAAAACTGACAGGCATTCACTGATTAACTTAAAGATAATATTTTCATTTTACACCAGCTATAAAGCAATCTAAAAACTACTAATATAGATATAAAAGTCTAGATGCAATGATAAATTCAAATGAAAAAGATAAATAATGGTTCCTAAGAAAATTCATAACTTTATCAAATTTTAGATAAATAACTATCATAGTTTTAGCTAATTCTTTCTAAGTTACTCAATAAATTCTAAGTAACCTCATGGATTGAACTAATAACCTTTTACTTTTTTTTAAGGCTTTCTTGACCATTAGGCTAACTCACAATATTTTTAAATCAACTCAAACTTCTATAACAAAATTGTTATGACAACGGCAATCACCAATCGATAGCGAATATGTAAAACAGAGATAAGTGCGATAATCGTAAAGAGAAGAGAAGATAACGACAAACAAATTTACGTAGTTCACTAACGTTGTGTTAGCTAATTCACAGGCGGAGAGGGAAAACAGTTTATTCAGAGAGGAGCGAACGGATTACAGAGTACGAGTTTACACAAAGGAAACTAATGAAAGTCATAAACGACTATGGTTTAATTTTGAACGTATATACGCGCCCTCATTAAACCCTAATTCCTAGGTAGAGGTAGGTAGCGAGGCCCCGACTAGTAATCGCAGGGGCATCAATGTGTTCAAGGCATATATGCTTATTGTCTATGCATATATTTATTTTAATATTATTTAATTTCATTATTATTTTTTAACTTTGTATTCACCAAAATTCTTTTAAGTAGTTTTTAAGTTTTAGAGTGTATCTATCATCATATTAAATTTAAAAATTGAACCAATAATCATAATTCAATCTTAATTAAGCAGATATGTTTTACTTCTAAAATTAAGCCTTGTACTAATGATCTCGAGATTAGAGGGTCGATCGATTCTCTTACCCCATGACTCAATTCAATCCAACCTAAAAATACATAGAGTTAGATGGGTCGATAGAATCACAAACTCAGCCACTTAACCCAACTCAACATCTCATACCTATGCAGCTATGCTAAGTAGAAAAACATATTTTGTACACCTAGTCCAAATTATCACATAATTATGTTTGAGTGAACAAAAGGGAATATTCAAAAAGTAATAAACAATTAAAGAATCGAAATAATAACGGAAGATAATATATACAACATTGGCCGACAAGTTTTATATTTTAAAGTATATGAGTGATATAAATGGAGCATGAATGTAATATAAGATGATATTATACATTTTTAGTAAAAAAAAAAAAAAAAAAAAAAAAGAACAAGTAAGATCTAAAACGTGGAGACAAAACTGAATGATTCAACACACAGAATGGTTGTATCTAAAAGAAGAAAGATGCGTAAAGTATTAAAGAATTGGGAAGGCTATCCCTTTAAATTAAGGCATCAAAACTCAATACCAACAGTTCAAGTCTGCCAGAGGGATTAAATAAAGAAGCTGTCTTTTGGTAAATATATATTTTTAGAAACACGAAAATCGAAACTTTGCTCCACTATAAGCATAGTAACTACATTCATCCATAGGTCAGACACGGAGAGAAATTGAAGGAATGAAGATAAGGGAGGTGTCTACAAATTAATATCACAAATGAGTCTCAAACTTAGGATCTAAGAATTAGCATGGACACGAGGGCATGACAAGACACGGTGACACGTCAGTTTAAAAACCTAGGACATGTTTGGGACACGTCGATTTTATTTATGTATACATATAAATAAATAATTAGAATAAAATAATAATTAATATAATCTTACCATGGACAATTACACTAGAACAAAACATGTTATATTAGGTTTAACTTGGAGAGACACTCCTATGTAGATGAAGATGGACGCACGACTTAGAGAGATACTCGATGTTGTTTTATGTCGAAGGATAGACAAAGAGTTGAAAGAAGAGGAAGACTGGAGAGTTCTTGCGGCATAAAGTCTTGAAGAAATTTCTTCTTTGTTCAATATTATATTAGGTTTAACTTTTTTTTTTTTATTATTTAAAAAGATAAAACATGAGTTTAACAAGTGTACTTAATATAATAAATAAAATAGGTCTTACATCTAGTTTTAAAAAATTATTTGTCAAAATAAAGTCAGTTAACTTGTCCTGTCCATGTCCATTACTTTTTTTTGTAAAAAAAGGTAAGACACTTCAACTCAACATGCGTTCGAGATGTGTCCAAGACGTGTCCGTGTTTAACTCACATTTAATCCTAAATGAAGTGGATGTGCTTCATAGTTTGGGACCTTGAGGGAAGTAAGACTTTCAAAGCTCAAATCTTCGACTACCCCACATCTTCTTGGGGACAAGCTGTCTTTTTGTAAATTATCAAAAGGGAATAGGAAAAAGGGCATTGGCAGAGAGTTCGGCGGGGCAGTGTTTGAATTTGCTTTCTGATTCCCTTTCTCATTATTAATAATGTGAACTTGAAGCTAAATTCCAGAGAGAGAAAAAAAGAAGATAATGGGAGCTTGAGATAATAATGGCTTACGGTCAAAATAAGTAAACAAAAGTTATGGGGATTTTGTGATGGAATGATTCCTCACGTTAGCGGCTTCTTATTTGTTTATGATCCATTTTCACATGTCTTTTTATGTATTTTATTCCATGTTTTTTAATACCATTTTATGTTTTTTCTTACTTTTAGTTTTTTCTACTTACCAACTTATGGGCAAGGTGGGGCATCATTGAATGAATTTAGATTCTAAACCATCTTATTGGATTAAAGTTCTTTGTGATTACAACCTTATAGCTAGGGGTATGTAGATGAGAAACCCTTGAACTTTTCTGATCCTTATCCCCATCTCTTTGAGATAAATTAGAAATATCAACTTTCTACAAATTTGTCTTTGGATTCCATATTTTTCACTAAAAAAGAAGTACCAATAGTTTTCAAATTACCCAAAAAAGATATTGCTAAGATTCTAAGGATTACGGTTCAATAGAGACAAGTTTGTTAAAGCACAAAGGGTAAAGAATTTTGGTTAAAGTTTGAGCTAGTTGGCAAAGCATGCATGTACAGATCAACAATGCTCTAGCTTCTAACTTCGCCAGCGCAAAAGTATAAGCTATAGTTTTTTTTTTTTTTTTTTTTTTTTGCAGATTGGAAAGAACCTCCCTTTAGATCCTGTCTTTGGATTCCACATTTTTTTTTTTTTTTTTTTTTTTTTTCAAACCCCCCC
>JBBMEF010000008.1:8848838-8874006 GCA_037832685.1 Sicyos baderoa | reverse complement strand
TTTATTTAAAATTTAACCATGGTTAACTCTAAAGTTGGATGAAAGACTATTTTTAAACTTAATTCAAAGTTGAAGGATTAAACTTGGACATTTGAAACTCTAGGGACTAAAGTGGAACAACTCTCAAAGTCTATGGACCAATATTGAATTTTTGAAAATTTAGGAATTAAAATGAAATAACTCTCATAGTCTAGAGACCAAAATGATAGTTTAACCAAAAACATTTTAGAAACTAAGATGCAAATTAGATAGGAAAATATGCATGAAAATATGGTGATGACTTTACTGTTTTTTTTTTACAAATCCCATTTGTTGAATGATAGTGCTCCCCATGCCATGCCTAGTTTCCTATAATTGTCCTGTGACAGTGCCACTCTTATTGGACCAACCATTATAGTTATTATAGTTTTGTGGGTTTATTGCTTTTATGCATAAATCAAATCAATTTATTGCTCTTTTTATTTCTCTTGAAGGGGACAATGAGAAATTAATCACACACTTTAAGTTGTCCTTTCATTTCCCATAAGAGGTAATATTCTTTCATTTTTTAAATTATATAAAACTATAGTTAGGTGCGAATTAATCATAAATATACATTATTGATAAGAGTTATATTAAGACCGGTTAATGTTTTCCCAATAATTAAAAACTCATATATTTGAATTTAACTACCGCAAAAAGTTTCAAAAAAACAATATAACCCAACTAAAAAAATCTGATAATATTATAATTTTTGTTTTTTGTTTTTTGTTTTTTTTTATATGGAGAATGAGAGTGATTATGGGAAGGATACGAATTAGAAGAAGGGTTAAGAATTATTGAAATAAATTGACTAGATTTAATATTTAAATATTATTAAATATGATTTAGATTTTATTATTGAAAGAGAATAATTATTTGTGTTTAGAAGGAAGAGAATGATTATAGGATTGTGAAGAACCATTATTAGTGTTTAGGACGAAAAAAATAGTCATGGAGAAAATGAAATAGTTTGTATGGATTGAAAATTAGTTATTGACCAAAAAGGTCAGTGATTCAGTGATTTCGGTGTTTGATTGTAAACTAGTTCAACATCAACGTTACAAGTTCAAACCGCCGAAGAAACGGTATTGTAATACATTTATTTTTGTCAACATATTCTCAACAATGTATATGAATTGATAAAAAGAGGGTGAAAGCGACGAGTGAATCACACTTGCATGAGAGAGTTAGTTGAAAATGAGTTAAGGTACCATAATTTTGCGTTTGGGATCTGAGATTCTAATTATTTATTTATTTTTAATTTATGAATAAAATTTTAATTAATCAACTAATTGTATACAAATTACGTATTTTAAGAGATCTTAATAATTTTTAGTTGAACTGCCCGTTTTTTACCACCACGAACAAAATTGGATTGCATTTTTCGACTATTCTTACAAGAGACCCTATAATCTTAAATATTTGAAAGATAAATATATATTATTATTTTTTAAATAGATGATTAGTATGAACTTTTTTTTTTTTTGTTGAGTACAAGTTGGAGGAATAGATTACAAATTGTCTGAACCGGTAACGTTAAGATTGAACTAGTTATAACCAAATAATAAAATCATTGCGCCAGACTCATTTGATAGATACATATATATTATACTCATAATAATTAGTTAGAAATAATGGCCTATAGTATATAGTCGAATTATTTTTATAAAAGATCCAAGGAAAAGTTAATCGTTCCTCTTTCTCAATGGCCCCATTTCAAATAAAGATTGTTTGTCCCATTAAAGGAAAAGTCACCTCATGAGAACTTGAATCTTAGCAATATTATTTTATTTTATTTTATTTTATTTTATTTTATTCTCCTCTAGAAGTGGTTGGAAGATAAATTTCCATCAATGTATTTGGTGGAAAATAAAAGTTTACTCAATATTATTGGATATGCAATATATTATATGATGGAGATATATTAATATAAGGTCTCTTTCTTCGATCACCCGTTACGTGTTTGTTTTTATCATGTTTTTGTCCTCTCTCCCTTTATACATCTCTTATCCACACATGTGTTTACTTTATGTCTTTTTAATCCAAATTAACGATTTTTAAACACAAAACTTGTTAGGAGAGAAATCTAGTTCTATAAATTGAGATGTCCAGAAATGGTAAAGACTCAAATTTATGAAAGCTGTCGAATGTGTTGTTAGAAACATTCGTGATCAACCAGTCCACACGTACAAGTGACTGAGTTTCATGAGAGTTGGCCTATATAACTTATGTTGGGAACGATGCAAAAATGTAGTTGACATCGAATTAGAGATCTTAAGGAGAGTGAAGACTCTCAAAACTCAAACGTTCAACCACTATGCTACTTCTAGAAAATAAGATATCAGTCATATAGAGTTGTAAAGATTGATCGTACAACAATAAAAGGACGAAGTTATATAAATGATCCAAAGAATAAATTTAACATTGATCCGATAATGAAACCAAATTTTATATAAAATAAGACACTTGAAAAAGTAAGCGATATATTATGATTCTTCGTGATAAACTTATTTTTAAATTAAGATCAACTATTTAAAAATATATCAAGAATTAAAAAAAAATTTCTAGGAAGTTAAACATAGCTCATGAATCCTATCTTGTTTTAACCGTAATTAAGTTGAAGTGTATTTTTAACGGAGTACCTTATTTTTTTTAAGGTACGTAAAATTAGAAGTTTCAACTTACCACCAAACAAAAATAATCACAAAAAAATTATAAGATTAGTCAAATTCAAATTTTTTTTATAAATATGATAACTTAAAAAAAAAATATATATATATATATATATATATATATAAAAATATAAGTATTAAGAATAATACATTATTAATAATACATAATAATATATTAATAATGTATAATAATTTATTAATAATATAAAATCTTATGTTAATAATAAAAAAATATTATATTACTAAATATTAATATTACTGTATTAAATTATATTTATGACTATTAATGTAAATATTTTTAAATTTAATTATATTTATAGTTATTTTGTTGGAATGGATTATCTATTACAATTTCTCAAATAATAATTAAGATTTAATGAATAAAGGCCTTGAGGAAAACAATATTATATGAGGCCAAAATTTAGATCTAAAATTGTGGGAATGATTGAAACTTGTCCCGTGGGTTTTATTAACAAAATTAATTACTTGGAATTAGCCACTCGTTACACGCCTAGTTAAGTTAATATATACAAGTCAGACAAGATGCAGGACGGCACGTGATTTTGTAAGTGAATATATTAAAAAACAAATTGAAAAAATTAATATATTAATTATTCATAGTGATACACTAAAATATTTAATTAATGACTTATACAAATACTCGCATTCGAGTCGAAGGCTGACAGCCAATTTCGAACTGTTTCTTTTTGGTGTCACAAGATTAATAAGCATTTTTTTAAAAAATAATAATAATAATAAAAAGAATAATAAGCATCTTCCCCGAATGCATCAGCAGTGCAATAATTTAATTTCATTGTTTGATTGTAAATCAGTTCAACACTAGCGTCACGGGTTCGAACCTGTAGTTGATTTTAGGTCAACCATTGACCCAACCCAACCCATGAAATTTTCATATTTTAAACTCAACTCAACCCATTCATGTATTCAACCCAACCCAACCCGTCAAATTGGGTTAGGTTGGTGTTAAGATCTCATAAATATCCCACATTGGAAAGTGGGAGAGTCCAACATCAATGTAAAAGAGATATGAGTTACTCCCCCTCACAATTGATTTTGAGGTGGAATCTCATATTCTCTCACAGTTGGTTCAAGTTTTTCGGGTTGTCGGGTTATTGTGCACCCCTAGTTACGAATTTGATTAAAATTGAAATTTTTTCAAATCTAGTCATAAAGGCTGTTGATAAATAAAAGGATATAGTATAGTACCTCCAAATAGTAGTCTATCTTCTATCAACAAAATAACACTCATAAATTAGTTTAATTAATACTACTACTGTATTAGGTTTTGGTTGGTAAGAACCTTAAATTTTGTTTAATGTTTTTGGATTTACTTCATTCAATAAATTTGTGTATATATGATTCAAACAGTGAAAAATTTTATGACAACATTTTTATGTTTTATTGTATCTAAATTTTGAATTTTAAGATTTTAAAACACAAAAGTATATGAGATTATAAAATTATAAGTATACAAAAATGTGTTCATAAATTAATTTGACAAATTTTGAATTTTAGGTGTACAACTTTTTCGCCGGTTGTGCTATTACTCTGTTAGCTAAAAAGTTTTTTTTTGTTCTCTAATTATTTTCATTGATATTCTCTTCTTAATTTATATCTTTATCATAATTATTTTCATTCTCGCACGAAATGGTTGAAGAGAAATGTTTTTAAAAATCAATTTCTACTATTGATAATCAAATTATCGTACACTGACAACTCTTTTTATAATCTTAAGAATAATTTGTCAAATTCAATCAAATTAAAAATCTAAAGTTAAAACTGATTCATACCATGTCTTAAGATTGATTGACAGAAATATTCTCCACCCAACTTGGAAATGGCGATATAATATTTCTGATTGGAATATAATTGAAGGATTTTTTTTAATTTTTCTTACGAAATTCAATTATTAAATATTGTTGGACTCCCAACAAAAATAAATTGAGTGGAAGAATTATTATATCCTACGTGGTCCAAAGCTGCAACCAATAGCGGCCTCAAAAATTAACTTTACTTATTCCATGTGATATTTTTGTTTATTTTAGGAAATATGTAAAATCAAAATCGTCATCATTTTTAATCCCGAAAAAGAAAAAAATGCTACTCTTTATTCTTTATACTATACTCCGTATCAATAAAAAAAATATTCTTTTTTGTTTTTGTTTTTTTAATATATGTATTATACTACCTTATTTCATTCCATTGCATCAAAATATATTTATATATAAAAAAGTGAATGGAATTTTGTTTTTTGTTTTTATTATTATAAAAGTCATAATTCAATAATGGATATTACATTTTTTTTTTAAAAAAATAAATATCTATAGCTTCTTTTGTAAAAAAACATTATATATCATATTTCTTCATTTCTCACTTGTTTACTATCATTTATTTTATTTTTTCTTTCAAACAAATACTAATTTACTTTTAATTGTATTCCTTTCCTTTCTTTTCCTTTTACTTCTTTTACTTTTTTGTTGTAACAACACGTCCAAAGAAAAAATGCACATGAAACAAAAAACTAATTAAATACTGTTATCTTATTTGGTGTTAATCTATTTAAATTCGACTTATTATTTTAGAGTATTCGTACCCTTTATGTAGGGTTCGTTGATTCCCCTTTCCTAATTATTTGGCTCGTAATTAAAAGTTGCTTATGAGAAGTTAGGGAGAAATAGTGTACTTAGAAAAGAAATTTGGAAAACATGTTTACATTGCATTAATAATATTGTTACCAATAAAATTAACTTCAATTTTTTTTAATAAACCAATTAAAAATATAACTAAAAGTGATATTTAAAAGTGACTAAAATGAAACCCGGAACATTTGAGTCACCTAATAATGAATTAAAATAATGAAATGATTATTAATAATAGAAATTAATTAACACCAAACCAAATAATCAATTGTGTTACCAATTAATTCAATTTAATTGAAAGAGTGGGTAACGTAATGATATTAAACATAGTTCAATACCTCACTCACATATTTGATTCTTAGAATATTTTTTATAATTTTTTAAAAACATTTCAATATCGTAGAATTATATAATATAATCTGATAGTAGTGGGTGTCAAAAAAGGAAAAAAAAAATCGAAATAAACAATAGAGTGCAATAGACGCCAACTATTTTACTCGGGAATGGGAAATTGAAAAGAAAGAAAGGAATTTGGAAGATGATGTTTGTTATTGTAAGGGTACTTTGGGAAACGAAAAAGTTTCTCCTTTACCCGTTACTTCCTAGGTAAATTACTTAGGGGTGTACATGGTTTGGGTTGGGTAGGGTTGAATGATTTTTTTGGACTAACCCAATATTTTGGGTTGGTCAATTTGTCAACCCGTTCAACCTTATGCATACATGTAACCCAACCCAACCCAACCCAACCCTAAATTTTCGGGTTGGGTTGGGTTAGGTTCTCGGGTTATGTTACCTTCTTTTTTTCTATCTAAGATTCAATCCATAGACCTACAATATGTTTAAAAAAAATGTATAATACTATATTTCAACATATTACCAATTTTATTAGTTCATATTGTTTTTTTAAAACACTTACAAAGTATGCTAAAAATCTATCTTATTAATTTATCTTACATACATACACATATTTTATATAATATTCTTATTTCGGGTTGGGTTGGGGTGAACGAGCCAAAAATTTGCCAACCCAAGAACCAACCTAACCCAACAAAAACTACAAAATCATAACCCTACCCAACCCAACCCAAAAAAATTATAACCCAACCCAACCCTTACAGTTTGGGTTGGGTAGTCCGGGTTGTTCGACTTACCGGGTTTTTTGTACACCCCTAAGACTACTTATTCAAGTATTCTAAAAATACTCTTTAATCACAAGCTAATTATAACTTATTTATCATTATTTTTAATAAAAATTCCTAATTTTAGTGCATGTTCCACTGGAGAAGATGAGTAGAGAATCAATGGGGTTAGTTTGAATGTGAACTAAAAGTAGTTATTTAGCAACTATGTATATTCAATAACGCGCAATGATTGTAAACCAAATCAACATCAGTGTCACGGATTCAAATCTTGAAAGAATCGGTATTTGTAATACTTTTCTCCCAACTTGTACTAAAAAAAACAAAAAAAACTAACAAGTGAAGAATTTGACCCTAAATTATCTTTTATATACTCTAATTTTGGAGTAGTGGGTACAATTACATATATGCTTACCTCGAACTAAACGTTAGATGCAATTCTTTAGATTAATTTGAAAATTGTTTTTATATTACTAATACTTTATATACATAGATATACACATGAAAATTATTCGGCGTGTTTGGCTGAAATCTTGGGTTTGACGCGTTTATTTCTAATTCTTACTTATCATCTTCCAGGAAAAATGTTCACATTTTCCACGTCACCTAATTCCCTTTGATTTTTTTTTTTTTTTTTTTGAAATAAGGTAATCATGCCCGTCTCTAGGCCAGGCACTGAAGACATCGAAGGAGTATGTCACATGTGAGTTTCGAATTTAAGACTTTGAAGGGAATATACCTTCAAAGCTTAAGTCTCCAACCACTCTGCCACCTTTTGGGGACTAATTCCCTTTGATTTCTTCAAACACTCAACAAAGAATAATGTTAATTCTTTTTATATAAAACCACAAAAAAGCTTATAATTCCAGATTCAAATGATTTCTCATTTGAATCTTCTTTCCCCGCCTTAAAATAAGTTGATTTCAGTACTTTATACAAGTAAATGAAAGAGAAATTTATTATTTTTAATAAGTAATGGTATCTAAGTTTATTATTAAAAAAATAGTATGTCTAAGTATGGGATTTACCATATTAATTAATCTTCAATTTTCACTCATGACAGTTCTCAGAAATAAATAAATCACTCATGACACAGTATTCTAAAAAAAGAAGAAGAAAAACGCATGCATATAAATTGGAATTATCATTAAAATTTGAGAAAATAAGATATGGTTAAAATCTGCATTTTTAAGGCAATTTTCAACTACTATAGAATTTAGATAATCTAATGGCTTGTAACCATCTAAATTAGTTTCTTTGACATTTAAAAAGTGTAAGATCAAACAATATATTCCGTTGCAAGTAATCTGGCCTGGATACTTACAATTAAAAAAAAAAATAGTAGAAAATGTCTACTTTTGAGAAGTTATTTCAATAAATGTCTATTGATTTTAAATTTTTAAATCATGTCTTTTTTTCATCAACGGTAGGAAAGACGATTTTTCGGTTCCCGATTTACCCTTTTCAATTTTTTTTATATTTTTAAAGTTGTTTTTGCGAATTGGTTTAGTTCGAGCAAGATAGGAGGCTTGGTGGTATATATCTAGTTTTTAGGAGCAATGACCTGGTATATTTGATTTTTTAAAATTAAAAGATAAAACGGTTTTAACCTCAAAATTCTCCAAATTCAGTTATATATAAGAGCGAGTTGGTTTGGTTCCATCAAGATAGGGGGCTTGGTGGTATATTCGTAGTTTTCAGGAGCGATGAAGGAGTATATTTAGTCAGATTTTTATTTTTAAAATTAGAAGATAAAACAATTTTAACCTAAAAAATCTCCAAATTCGGTTATATATGTGAGTTGGTGAGATTTTATTTAAAAAAAAAAAAATAAGACAAATAAATCTGGGTTCGGAGGTGGAGATAATGTGAGATATTCTTGTTTAAATCACAGATGTCTCTAAATTCTGGTGATATATCAATTTTTAAATTTTCTTTTTTTAAACAAATAAGAATTATGTGTATAGTTTTGGTGAAACAACTCTTCGGAAAACGCCTGTCGTTCCTCTAGAATCATATCGCACATGTTTTATCGTTTTTCTCGGTGACGTTCAACCTGCTATGAACGCTCGTTCCCCTTCGAGTCAATCTATACCCCAACAGAATACAGGTATATACCTTTCTTTATAGGGGTGGAGGTGTTCTCTGGGGAGCTGTGTGGTTTTTATTAGTAATGATGTCAGAGTTGTCAACAGGTCACAGGGGTTTGGTGATATTAGCAATAAATAAGAATTTGAAATTATTTTGCTACAAATATTAGCAATAGATAGGAATTTGGTTATGTATACTAACGTGTTCATTCTTAAAGAATGCTAGTGATATTAAAGGAAAGGGAAAACCAAAAAGCATAAAACCCAAGACTCATGTAGAGGTGAAGTCCTTCTCAATATAATTATGTGGATAAATGTGTACAGATAGGTAGATCTAGGTCTTTTCTTTAATTTTAATGCAAGAATACTGATATATACACCCCCCATCAAGAACGGCGTATTTATGCAAGAATACTAATATATATTTTAGTATAATTATGTGGATAAATGTGTATAGATAGGTAGATCTAGGTCTTTTCTTTAATTTTAATGCAAGAATACTAATATATACACCCCATCAATAACGGCGTATTTATGCATTGACTAATTGTGTGTACTAACTGTAGTATTTTGTACTGCATGACTATACTAGTCTATATATTATTTAATTGTCTTTTGAAACTGACAATTTTGTACTTATTTTAGGATAACAACTACGAATACCTTGGAAGATCACGAACAATGAAGATTAATCTTTGTTGCAACGATAACATCATGGAAGCAATACAAAAAAAATCTGGAAGATCTTTTAAATTTCAAAAGACTAGACATTTGCTCATATTATTTTTATAAATTAGACATTTACCTATTTAACTCAAAAAAAAAAAAACTTTTTTCCGAACTAGTAGGATATGATAGCCCGAGCGTAGGAAGGCCTTGTTCAGTATTCGTGCAGTGGGCTTAAATTAGCTAGCCTGAGTTGGCCCAAGCCCTCTAAGGAGCGTGTAAGCCAGGCCTATTTCCAACTTAATTTCCCGTTCATCAAACAAAATAGAAATATGATTTAATATTATTATTATTATTATTTATAGTTAATTGTTGTTACATTTATATAAAGGATCAAGGACGTAATTATGTTAACATTCGAGAAACTAAAAAGTTATGCGTTCCATGCACGAGTATACTAAATATGAAATTTTTTACAAAATTATTTAAAATTTAACAAAATAGGCTAGGGTCAGGAAAATCCACCTCACTGCATCCAAAAACATTACACAACAGAAACAAATGTCTTAATAATAATTTTAAAAAACCATTATCCATTATGGATTGACCGAGTAATCAAAAATCTAAAAGGTAATAAGTTCAATTCATAGTGACTACCTTACTGCCGGCACAGATTTTCTTGACAATCCAGTTCAATAAAAATAATCGAAGTGCATATATGCAATAGTTCCTTTAGTTTTCATTTAATCATTTTTTCTGTTTGCTGGCAAACTACATAATGGATCTGTACGGATAATGTTTTTGACTAGAAACAGTAATATTACTATACTTGCCTTGAATTTCATTAGGTTACGCCATAACAGAGACGGTCAACCGTTGGCAGTTGACTTGAAGTGGTGATCATCCGTCGTTGAGTAGACCAGGCCTTCCTCTTCTAGATTTTTCATTGCTGGACTGCAAAATATAATAAACAAAATATATTGGTATATACTTGACGATATTATTAACAGAATAAACGTAAAGAGGTGAGATTAAAAGAGAAATACATGAGCTTTTCCAGTGGAATGTTAATATGTTGAGCAATCACATCACGGTGTGCACCCCTCACTTTACTGAACACAACAAAAGTTCATAATATTTACATCCCAATAATAAATTGATGAAATAATAAAGAAAGAAAGAAAAAGAACAGAACACTAGTTGATTGCAGAACGAGATCAACATAGGCCATGGCAATTACCACGATGTTAGGATCTTAGAATTGTCCCACATTGAAAAAGTGGAGAGTCTTACGAACATTTATAAAAAATATGGATTACTCTCCTCATTGTCAATTGATTTTGAGGTGGAACTCCATATTTTCTAATATGGTATCAGAGCCCATAAAACTCAAACGAGTATCGGTCCAATAAAAATGAAATTGAGATCTAATTCAAAAATTAGTGAGCCCAAAGAGGCACCATTTTGAGGGGTCATGTTAGGATCTCACAATTGTCCTAAGTTGAAAAAGTGGAGAGTCCTACAAACATTTATAAGAAATATGAGTTATTCCTCTCATTGCCAATTGATTTTAAGGTGGAACCTCATATTCTCTAATACACGAAAATACTAATGAGCCATCCTCATATCACGTAAACGTGATTTTTCCCAGTCAAAAAACAGAATAGAAAAAAAAAAAAAAAAAAAAAACCACGACATGAACCCAAAAGAAATCAGATAAATAAACTACAATAATTGTCTAATTATTACTGCCCTCGTTCAAAATATTCAGGGTCCGACGTGACAATCGAACAAACAAAATCTACAATCGAACAAAATCTGTGCACCATGCATCATGTTACATGTTACACTATAGATTGTTGCTTATTATATAGATATCAGATTGTTGCTTATTATATAGATATCAGATTGTTGCTTATATAAATACGAATACTTTTTTTATGTTGTAGCATTCTATGATTTTAAAAATTCTTCTCCTCTCCTCTGCTTCAGAAAAAGGAAATGTAGCTAAGTAGATTAGTAAGGCATTAAAACAAGAGTGCTTGAGTGATTTGAGGATCCTAATAAGTAACAATAAACATTCAAGGAGGTCGAGTCTCCACCTCAAGAAGAAAATCATCTATTCATGAAAAAAACAGTCAACAATCATGGATTGACCTAGTAGAGGAGGGTCTTGGGGAACCAAAAAGTTATAGGTTCAATCCACAATAGCCACATATCTAGGAATTAATTTTCTACAGATTTCCTCGACATCTAAATGTTGTAAAGTGAGATCCGCGTAAGCTAGTCCAGACACTCACATATGTAAAAAAATATACATCGATTACCAAAACCGAAAGGAATATTATGAAAGAAAACTTAGAAAAGAATCAACTCTCTTAACTATGCATCATACAAAATAACAAATTCGAGATAAACAAGGATATAAATAAAAGTGAAGAATGTGTAATGATAAGATTTGCATCATTGTTAAAAGGCACTCACTCGCACGTGGGAAGTTGCAAATAATCTATAATCTTCTGCTCAACAGTCTTCCAACCATCACCTCCTACTTGACCAGGGTACTGAAAAAGGATCATCAGAAGGATGTATAAACAAATTGTAGCTCACCATATGTGAATTAAGCTAGAAACTTACTTGATTTGGAATTGGAGCTTGATATCCTTTTACAGGCGTATTCGATAAATTTGGCATCGTTGGCTGAGTGGCCGTACTGCTACTTTGTTGTTTCTATCAGCACAAACATAACCCAAAAGGAGAAGCAGGTAAGACAATAAATATTACCTAATCAAAATATAAAGTAAAATTTGCAATGGCTTGATTAATACCCGTAACTTGGTGTTGTAAAAATGAACGTATATGCATTCGATGAAGTGACTTGTGATCTCATTATAGTCAGTCACAGGCCTGGAAACCAAAGATTTAAATCAAAATCCCCCACAGCAATATTGTAGGAAATCAAGTACACAAGTTACAGAGAACAATCACAATAATGATTTCATGTGGTGGAAAAGAAATGCTCAAGCAATGATAAGTTAAAAAATAATCAAAAAAAACAACCATAAACTCATATCCACCATAGTTGAATTGTATTAATACAGTTTATGCACTCACAACTCAAATTCCTCTGAAATAACAAAACCAAGAAAACCCCCCAAAAAGAACTACGGGAAAATTATAGTATACTATACCTGATAGAAAAGACATTCAAAGTTCTTTTACCCTGGAAGCTTTTCAAGTGGCCATGGACCCTGACGTACATACCATCCCTGAAGCACAAGAATCTCATTTAAATGACACGATGCAACACTTAGTCCAAATAAGCAGAGTCATCCCCAAATGATCCGAACTTCTAAAGTTTAAATTCCATGTTAAAACACAAATCACCGTCCAGTAGTGTAGAGCCACAAGAGATATTGCAACTGGATGAAAATCTTAAAGTGAACATGATTCCAGCCAGCCATCTCTCTCATTTATATTCTAAAATTAATGTCATGATACACATAGAAAGACTGATTACTCCCTACTGAACTGGTAATGCACATACATAAGAATAAGAAGACAACTGGTATAGCTATAGCCATAACCTCACACGTATGGTCATAAGGATCTATCCGGTGTACTTTAGCTAATATTTAATCATATTAAACCAAATTTAAGCTTAATTCAATCCTGATATGTGTGTGTGCAACAATTACTAAGTTCGAATTGCTTTATATCTTTTTTTTTAATCAAAAATTGTTTTATATCTTATTTCACTAAAATTAATAGGAGATTCCTTGAAAGAGTACACTTATAGAAAATATAATATAATATAATATAAAATATAAATACTTGAGAACCACAAAATTCTTGCTAAACTCCCGAGTCTAAAACATGTAATGTTTCAAAGTTCAATTTCAAAATAACAACAGATTCTAGGCAACACTGAAGAACCAATCATGAGAATTTTACATTTTAACGGCACAAAAAGTAATACAATTTCGAGATAATATTTTAAATGTTATTAAGTCAGGGTAGAAAGAACATTACAATATGCCTTCGACTTCATTTGAGTCTGCAGCTTCATTGACCCTATAAATACATCAAACAAAATCAATATCAGCAAGGTAGGCATCTTAACTTATTTTTCATCTTATTGGGGGACAGAAAGAACAAACCATTTGCTACAGTCAATCCGTCCAGTGCCATCATCCAATGCAAAAGTCACATCAGTAATTCTTCCTGCTCTATTGCGCACCATCCCAACAAGCTTAACCTGAAAATAGTGCAGCTCAACAAGCAACTCGAGGAATAAAACAAACAAACATATAAGTTCAATAACTAACATTATTAACATCAACACCATCAATAACAAAATTGGACTTTTCATCACTAGACAGGAATGCGTCGTTTATCTGCTTCACTGTTAATGGAAGCAATGCCTGAACATCTCGATTCTGCAAATTAAACACAAAAATACAAGACTTAATTTTATCCATAACAAAACGGAAAAAAAGGCCAAAACATGTATATCTTTTTCTCTATTTTTTTCTTTTTTCTTTTCGAAAAACAAACCATTTTCATTAATCAACGGATAAAACCATACAGACTTCTCCCTTAACATGGAGACAAAAAACGAGACTAAAATCTCCCCCAACCAAACCTTAGCCAATATCCACATCCCAGATTGTGACCAGTCAAAGTCTGAGTAACAATTAAACGCTAGAACAATGTGAAAATAACGCATACAGAAGAAGGATCCTGCCAAAAGGATTTCGAGAATCTGAGCAAACAATCATTCAGCCCAATATCAACACATTTATAGTTGATACTTGTAAAGCTTTGGGGATCAATCCGCAATCGATCCTACTCACTAAAGAATAAGAATCCGCCAAAGTAACTGACCCGATGGGGATACCGACCCTTAAAAGGAACTGAGGCTACCCCAACAATAAAACCCGTGCCTCTCCATAATAGTTCCTTTATCTATTAGCTCCTCCTCATAGACCGACCACTAAAAAAAACCTCGATCCCCATGGAAACCAAAAACTATACTAATAAAACGTAAAAAAAAAACTAACATCATAAACACAAACAGTAGAAGTTTCAATTAATATAAGCTAACATCATAGAAACTACTGCTCGCAGTAAACGAAAACGAAGAGACAAAAATGCAATCAAATCCGCCATGCTTCAATTAATTGGACCATACGCGAAATCCAAAAGATATATGAATTACTATCCACCTAATTAGCACTCAAAGCACGAATCGTTTCAAACTACACTGGAACAATTTCCGTCAGAAACATACGCAAAAACGCCTGTGATTCATCCAAACAGCAGAACTAGTAATCCATAAGGAAAATAATTGAATCGGAGATAGAACATACTTTCGCCGGAGAGAAGGAATGATCGGCGGCCTGCGTGGTCTGAGACGGCATGAATCCCCCGCCGGAGAAGGCGGCGTTGCCGTCGAATTGACTTCCGTACATCGTTTTTCCAGTGTAGAGAAAATCAAGTGGCTGATAGAGAGAGCAAATTGAAGAGCAGTTCCGAAATGAAATTTTGTTTTGTTAAAACCTAGAAATACCAATTCAGCTTCTCTCCCGCCATTTCAAACCCTTATTTTTATTTAATTTTCGGATAATCGAGTTCGTTTACCTTTTTACCCTTACGTGTGTTTTTTCTCTACCTTTTCTTTATATCGTTTTTTTAGATGTTTCGTGAATTGAAAAAAATCTAAAAATGTGAAAAATTTAGAAAAATATATCAATTTTTTTAAAACTGAAATATTTGGAACCTATCATTCACTCATTTGGACATTTCAATCTACAAATTAATGTCTTCAATCAAGTGAAACCGATAACTTCAATAAAATTAGATTAATTGAAACAAACAAATGAAATAAGAGATTAAAAGTTTAAATGCATAAAATATTTTTAAAAACTTGTCAAAATAAAAAGTAAGGATGGTAAAATATACTACCACTCTAACAAAATACTTTATTATATATATATATATATATATATATATATATATATGTTAGCTTATGAACTATATTGTATCATGTTGCTATTATTATGTATCGTGATTGATATATATATTACATTTACAGTTTGATAAATACATCATTCAATATAAAAATAATATTATTGTATTTTTTTTGTCTAACCATTGTTAGTATGAAATATACTTAAAATAAAGTATGTGAATGGTACTTATTTTTGTCGAGCTTTTTATTTTTTATTTCTATTTGCTTTTCTCATCACACTTAGATATGTCGGTTCAATAAATAAATAAATAATAAAGTAGTGAAGTCATAAATAGTTCTCGACTTTATTAATGATTTTTCAAAATGTAAATTCGTGGTTCAATGCTAAACCGGATGGATTTTAGGAGATCTCATTGCATAATAAGAAAAGATACTTAATAAAGTGAAACAAAGAACTACTTTCATTTTGTTATAAAAATGAATTACTTTCCTTATATAAAAATGAAAATGAACTACTTTCCAATTTAAATTATCATTACTTGCATTAAATTAATATTAAAGCTGAATTATAAGGAATGAAACTAATTCATCTAGAAAGGATAGCTCATAGACAAAGAGAACATAATTAACAGGCGTTGTGAGTTAGATTTCTCAATAAAAAAAAAAAAAAAAAATTTATCTATAGTACGTATGACTAAGATGTCTTGTTGGAGATACTCACCCAAAATGCTTTGAATTTGAAAGCGGGTGTGGACCCATCCAAGCGGGCATAAGCTTAAGCGGGTATTTGATCTCAAAGTTCGATCCGATCCTAGCAATTGTAAGCCAAAGCGGGTCTTTCGGTCCACAAATTTGGATTATGATCTAGTTCAATATGGCATTTTCCGATATGGCTGCCATCTTGAGGGGGAATGTTTGATGTGACAATTGTCCCACCTTGAAAATATGAGATTCTACAACTCATTTATAAGATATATGGAATACTCCCATCATTACCAATTGGTTTTGAGGTGGAACTCCATATTCTCTAATATGGTATCAGAGCTCAATGTGGGCTATTGGTCCCGGAATTCCGATCCAACCCAAAATGCTTTGAATTCTAAAGCGGGTGTGGACCCACCCAAGCATGCATAAGCTTAAGCGGGTATTTGATCACAAAGTTCGGATCCGACCCTAGCAAAAAGTAAGCCAAAGCGGGTATTTCGGTCCACAAATTTGGATCTAGTTCAAGATGGCATTTCCCAATATGGCCGCCATCTTAAGGGGGAATGTTGGAGATACTCATCTTGTGGCAATTGTCCCACATTGGAAAGGTGGGGATTCTACAACTCATTTATAAGAGATATGGGTTAATCCCCTCGATGCCAATTGATTTTGAGGTGGAACCCCATATTATCTAATATGTCTATTTTTGTTATAAAAAAAAATCCATTTGGAATTTGCGTATTATGATTCAGAGGAGAAGAAGAAAAAATCCACCAACTAAATTAGTGTATTGACTTATAGCTTAAATTTCAAGAAATGACATTTTAATAATCATCAAATAGTCGTAAATGAAAACTATGATACATAAAGACTACAAAATACTTAATCTAAATTTCAATATTCACAACCATAATGTTATTGAATTGTGTAGCAAAATTAAGAATTTCAATCTAAATTTCACAACCATAATGTTATCAAGGCTTACAATTAAGAAACAGGCACACATAGACTTACACCAATAAACCTAATTAAATTTCATTTATTTAATCATTTTAGAACAATTCCCCAATTAAAAACCCTAAATTAAACATACACAAACTATATTATTCCAAAGCGTACACAAATTAAAAACTGAAAAACAAAACTAAAATCACCACAAAAAAAAATCCAAAATTAATCAAAACGCCCACCTTATGAACCCTTTAACCAAACCACCAAGTTTAAAGCGTCGTCGCCTATAGTCATTTGATGACGAAGGCAAAGAAGAACTACGAGACAAAGAATACGTAACACAAGACAGCGACGACGACGACTCAGCACTCTCACTCTCCCGATCGACATGTCGTCTCGTCGAGGACGATCCAAACGCACCGTTTTGCTTAACCACGCCACTTCGCACTTTTCGCTTCGACTTCCTCCATAACCAAACCTTATAAACCGGGTCTGGTTTGGGGATCACAAGTGTAGTATTGGAACCGGCGGGCGGAGGAAGGTCTTCCGGAGGGGGAATTTCCGACGAATAATGATGTTTGGGCAGGCCGGGCTGGGCCTCCCAATGGAAGGGGATTCGGCCAGGTAGGCGGCAGGCGGGGAGACGGGCAGATCGGCCGAACGAGGAGTCTGATCTTGAGAGGATTTTGTTGACGAATAAGTCATTTTGTTGGAGTAATGAAAAGGGTTTTTCAGAGAGCTGAGGATGATCATCTTTTGCCATTGGGTTTTTGTTTGTTTGGTTTTGTTGTGAAATTTGAAAGTAAATATTTGAGGCTAAATAAGGGAGGGAGTTTAGGTAGTAAATGGGAAGTGAGTAAAGTCAAATATGTATTTGTTGAGTTTGTTAAGCAAATTTCTATTTCTATTTTAGAATCCCTTCAATATCTCCCTTTCATTTGCTCTCCTAATTTGAAAATTTTCAAATAGTTTTTCAATGCTCTTTGCTATTTTTTTTTTTATTTAGTTTTTAGTTTAATTATGATATATATTTGTAATTATATTTATTGTATTAAACTAATTTTTTTAGTCCAATCATGAAAGTTGAAATATTTCTATCCATTTGTCACTTCAATTATTACAAACTCTGAACAGTAAGGGCTCGTATGATAACCATTTCGTTTTTCCTTTTTTGTTTCTAGTTTTTTATTTTTGGTTTTTGGTTTTTTGTTGAAAAATAAAAACAGTATGTGTTTCATAACTCATTTCAGTTTTATGTTTATAAAAGCTAAAAATTAAAAAACATGTTTGATAACTATTTTTTGTTTTCAGATTTCAAATTTCACTTGACTTTTTTTAGTTTTTTACTATTTATTCTTGATTCTTTGATACTTTTTAGAAAACAAAAACAAAACCTTATTTTTAAAAACTACTTTTTTAAAATTTTAAATTTTTTTAATATTTTTTTAATATTTTTAGAATTTTAAAAACAAAATCTAAAATTGTTTATCAAACGAACCTGTTTTTAAAATATTAAAAACAAAAATAGAAAATCAAAAATGAAATGGTTATCAAACGGGTCTAAATACTTTCAAAATAAAAATTCTTGTAACAAAAACAAATAAAAGATCAGTGTTTCAAAAAAAAAAAAAAAACAAATAAAAGATCATGAATTTGTCTCTTCAATTATTACAAACTCTAAACACTTTCAAAATAAAAATTCTTGAAACTTGTAGGGGTTCTATCCATTTATACTATAGTAGGTATTGAAATGTTACAAACCTACAAATTTTACTCTTGAGCTTAAATTTTTAATAATTTGTGTTGACCTTTTGATTTTGATTTTAACTCATAATTTAAGTTTGATTGTAATTTCTTACTTTTGCTTGATATTAAGACTCACATAAATGTTAAAAGTCAAAAGTTTACTTTAATGATTTTAGTAAAAAACTAGACCGTTGACCACGAATAATCTTCTTGAGCACATTTAGTAATGACAACCTAATTGAAATATCCAAACCAATCTACTCTATCTTTCGTACCATTTATTCATCTTTATTTAAAAAAGTAGGAGAATACTAACCAACTTTTAAAAATAAAATCAAATTTTGGGAAGCTACTTTTTTTTGTTTTTAAAAGTTTTGGTCTTCCCCTACTTTCTTAAAAAAAAAATGTATACATGGTATAAATGATAAAACAAATGGTAAAAAATTTGAGAGAAAATAGGCTTAAATTTGAAAAACCAAAAACAAGAAACCAAATAGTTATCAAACTGGGTCTTAATTTTTAGTTTTCAATTTTTGACAGATTTTTATTATGGCCATAAAGTTCATCAAGTAGTATACATATCGTGTTCAAAAATTATATTAGATCTCGTTTAATAATCATTTATTTTTTTATTTTAATATTTTATTAACTCTATTCTTACTCAAATTTTTTACAATTTTTATATTTCTACATTCGTGTAATGTATCAATATTTCATTAAAAAGTAAGTAAATGTAAAAAAAAAATAAAAAACAAAAATAAGTTTTTAGAAATTACATTTTTTTTGTTTTCAATTTTTTATTTAATTTCTATAAATACAGGTAAAAACATATGATAAAGTAATTGTTGTATGCTTAAATTTCAAAAATAAAAAATAAAAAATTAAATGAAGTTTAAATTTTAGTTTTCATTTTTTTAAAAAAAGTAAGCCTAAAAATTATATTTCTATTCATAAATTTTATTGTTGTGTTTTCTTCTTTTTTGCTATGATTTGAAAATAGAGTGATATTTTGAAAACTAAAACGAATACTTCCCAAAACAACTAACTTTTAAAAACAAAAAAAAGTAGCTTCCCAAAATTTATTTTTATTTTTAAAAATTAGTTAGTTTTCTCATACTTTCTTAAAAAAAAATAGATAAATAGTAGGAAAGATTTGAGAAATAATAGACTTAAATTTGAAAAACAAAAAACAAGAAACCAAATAATTATTAAACGTGGCCTCAATGAGTAAACCACAAAGATATATTTTGAAAACTAAATCAAAACGAATACTTCAATGAGCTTTTATTTTCTTAAATACCAAATATCTATCCAAACGACCTTAAATGAATAAGAGCTCAAGCACTTCAATGAGTAAACCACACAGAGTAAAATTATTTTTACTTAAAAAAGGAAAAAGAAAACACAAAAATGTTTATTTATTTACAAAATATATATAATAAGAAGAAAAAAAAGAGAGAAAAATATGAAATTCAAACTCGCCTTCCAATAGCAATTTTAATAGGATTAATCCTCCAGGGACTGCACCCCAACCGCTGCTGACCGGAAGATTCCTTCGCCGGCGGTAGAGTCGCCGGCACCGACGACAAAGAAGACGAAGACGACGACCAAAAAGATGAATATTCCGGCTGACATGGCGAATCCAAAAACTCAAATCTGGAACGTCCATCCTCAAACAGATCCAACGGACAAGAACGCCGCTCAAACTTGGGCTTGGGCCGCTTCCACCACGGCCTAAACAAAAGAAACAACGTATGTTTATTAAGACCGACCCGGGCCGGTTTGGGCAGGGCAAGGCTGAGCGCCGCCGGCGGAGGGCTGATCGGCGGCAGAACCGCCTCCGTGCGCGGCGGCGACTTGGGGGTTCCCGGTTGCATCTCCCACTGAAACGGAACCCCTTCAACGGTCCGTCTATAGTAATACAAACGAGACGAACAACTCATGGAAGAGCTTCTCGATGGAAGATTATTTAACGGCAAAATGAACTCGCCGTTATCTTTCTCGTCTTTCATAATTGAAACTAATAATTCAAAATTCTTAACAAAAAAAAGAAAAAAATTATATATATGTGAATTTGTGACGTGACGGGGGTGTGGGGAAAGTTTTGAAATGTGGGATTATGGAGAGTGAAGGGGGATTAATATGGGATTAGGGAGTTGATTAATTTGTACATAAACTTTAGGTTAAAATATCTAATCTATATATATATATATATTTTTTTTTTTTTGTGTTAGTGACAACTAAGGGGGTTTATTGGTTGTGTTCTAATGGTGACATTTAAGAAGTTCATTTTATTATTATTTTTTTTTTTTTTTTTTTGTTCTTATACATTAAGTTAAAAAAATTGGTCATTGTTGATGAGCAGAGGTGGCATTTGGCTTTGCATTGCCAATTACCTAACCCTTAAGACTTGCTACCTAACTTTGCTTCCTTTTTACATCAACATTATCTTACTTTTGATCAACTTGTGTAATGTTCCAAACACAAGTGAAGAAGATAACTTGTGTACTAACTATATGTTTATACTTGAGAAATTGGAGTCATCCCCATGTTATTTAGCTTGATAATTAACTCGATTAATTACATGCATCGGTCAAAAGACTTGGTCTCGAGAGATAACAAAAATAATAATGATATGTATTAGAGGCGTAAACCTTTAATTACCATGCCAGACTATCTATTTGAATACGATTAAAAATTTGGTTATTATAATTTAGTTTCTATAATTTTAAAAGTTACAATTCACTTAAATAATATAGAGTATAGGTGAATAGTGAAATTTTATTTGGAAATCAAATTTGAATAATTTTGAGATACCAAATTTATAAAAGTAATTAATTCCAAATTTCAAGATTTAGACACCATGAAAGGAATGTCGCAACATCAACTTATATTCATGATATAACTACTTATATACAATAATAATAAAAAAAAAAATTGAGAGAGTTGTCATGCATGTCATGAATAAAATTAGAACATAGATGAAGTGATATACTAATCTATATTGTAGCAATATATAATAGAAATTTATTATATATGAGTTATCATAGATGAATAAAAAGTTATTCTTATCCATCTTTATAACTATACATTTTTTATTTTAAAAAATATGAATAATACTAATAACAATAATAATAATTTTATTATTATGATGATCGATGATGATGGAGATGATGATATAGATAAGGATGACTTAAGGTCCTTACTGTAAGGAGTAAAGACCCCAATATTGTCCTATATATTTGAAGAAAAAAAATACAAAATTGGGTAAGGATCTCCTTTTACATGCAATGTCATATATTAGAATTTGAGTGTGGTTTGCTTTAATTTAAATCAAAATAATAGTAATAATTCCAAAATATAAAGTCATGACCTAGCCTCCCTCTTTATCTGCATATGATATAAATCATTTTTAACTTTAAATTATATGAACTAAATAATTGTCTTTCATAAAAATTAAATTTTCCAAATCAACCATACTAAAATTTGAACTTTCATAACATAATCTATATGTAGTATCATATTATCATAGAAATGAAGAGATACAGCTCGAGTGTGGTTTAATTCAAATTATCTCTTTAAAAATGGAATTAAGAGATTCAACTGTCACAATTAAACCAGTAACATCATATTTGATGAGTTTTTTTTTTTTTTTTTTCGATGTTCGTGACTGTTCGGGCCAGCTTGCGTGTACAAGCGCATCTTGACTAATGTTACGGGTCATACCGCCTGATTCTACAACATTTGGATGCCAAGGAAAACCCAAAAATATTAATTTGAAATTAATTCCTAGGTAGGTCATCATCATATTTGATGAGTAAAAAAAAAAAAAAATCCGACAATTCTTTGTTCTTTTTGAACCATAATTATAACCACTCCATTGAAACACCATCATTGTTTGGATCCTTCTTTTGTACTCATTCCCACTTTAATATAATTAACAAAATATCCCGAACGTTAAATTATCCAATCAAATATCATAACCTCGTCTCTTTCTTTGTCATAAGCCGTGACATTTCCGAACTTAATTTTATTTTATTCCTTAATATATATTATTCGTTCTATTTTCTCTTTTTCATTGAAAAGTTACTTATTTTTATATATATATATATATATATTATCATAGCTTAGATATATTCAAGGCGGCTAGGCTAGACCAATTGGAGATTAAACTAAAATAATAATAATAATAATAATAATAATAATAATAATAATAATAATAATAAAAAGTTGTAATTATAAAGTTTCATTAATTTAGTAGACTTTATTTGCTTTGACCTGTTTGATTTAGTAATTGTGCAATGTGATTTGACTATGTTAAGTAGGTTAACCAAAAGAACATGCAAAAAGGTAGCTTGGCTTTTGTTTCAAGGGATCATCCTCTTGGTGAACAATGATGATTTTTCAGAAGAAATTTTGCCATTAAAGTAATGCTAATTAAATTTGTTGGTTAAAGAAAATTCTTTATTTTTTTCTATAAAAAAAAAAGAGTTTGTCTTTAAGTAGTGTATTGTAGAGTATTGATTGAAACATTAATATTCTCCCTCAAATATATTGTAGAGAATTGAACTAATTTCTTTTAAACATTCTAAAAAAAATGTAGATCGGTATTTACATTTTTGTCTTGAAGTTGGAATTGGATGGAAAATTATTTACTTTTATTTTTTGAGTACAAAATTGGGAGAGGGGTTCAATTACCAATATTCAAAGTGGAATGGAATAAAAGTTGAAATGGATTATCCCCTAACAAAATAATCAATGTGTCACCAATTTAATAGGTTGAAAATTTATACCAACATGAGTAGTTGTTCAGCGGCACTAATATATATTCAATGACCAAGAAGTCATAAGTTCGAATCTCCTATATCCTTAATTGTTGTAATCTAAAAAAAAAAAATGTTGATGATAGTGATACTATATACAACTTGGTAATTAAAATGCTACATATTTGAGTTTGTTTATTTTTAATTCAGCCACAATTAAAACTTAAGCCAATAACAATATGATATTATTGTATTACCCCTTTCCACGATTTGAATCTCAAATTCTTCAAATGTTATCGAATAAAAAAAAATAATAATAATTTTCTTATTATTCAGAGATGGATCATGGGTGTCTATATGGAAACGTCTGAATTCATGGCTGAGCCTTGTAAGAGAGCTCTAGGAGATGGGGCTTTAAGAATTTTAGTGGTTAATGGGCTCAACCTAAGTGATTTTTTCTGTTATTTTTTTTCTTTTTTTACATAATTCTATCAGGATCTTGTACACTAATAACCATAAGGTTATGTATTCGAATTCTCCTACTCCAATATTATTATTATATGTATATAAAAAAACAAAAAAAGAAAAACCTTGTGTTTTTTTGTTCTCTAACCATGCCAATTTGTTATGTATTTTTTCTTCTCAATTTGATTAGAGAAAAAAAAGATTGAACAAACTTAACAAATTATGAACAATAACAATAATTCATAATGTGCTTCCATGGCTAAGATGTGGTGAATTCGAATCCCTCAAATCATCTCAACTATTATTGAACTAATTAAATTAACCTAAATAATAATGTAGACTCTAATCACTAAACACTAATTAGACGTTCTTACACGCTCTCTATATTATTTAGACTTCATGATAGCCCCACTAAAAGGCGTCAAAGACAGTTTTTCTTGCGGGAATTGTATGATTTGTGTGGTCTTTGTTCTCCGGTTTGGCTTGGGATTTCAACGTTTACACACTCTCGTTTGATTGATCCACTTGGTCGAATCTCGGGCTGTCTCCGACTCTTTCTCGACTCGATATAGATTCTTGTTATCCGAGGATTGGTTCCTAGATATGCAAGAAATGGAACTCTCATGTATTTGCTCCCATATAAGCTACTCAAAAGGCCATCTTAGAAGATATTTGCAGAATTGACAAGTTGGAGGAATTAGGTATTATTGACCAAACTTATCTTGATAGGCACATGCATGGAATGAGTATTGTATCAGTGATCAAGGCATAGAGAACCGAGACTACCCGATTCAAACACTAAATATTGAGTTGGGTTATAACGTTCTTTAGCTTAAATTAAGTTATAATTTTATAATTATTTGGAGTTCAGTCAATTTCTTGAGTTGACTAATTTTTACTTTAGTTGATCAACTCAATCGGAACTCTAAATGTTATTATATGTAAAATTAATTTTTAAATTATGTTAGACTACCATCAAAAAAAAAAAAAAAAAAAAAAAAAAAAAAATACTAATAAAATAGATAATTTAAATTACAGTCTAGTATTATGCACTAATAAAATAGATTATTTGCATATTGGTAAGGAACGTATACACTAATAAAATAGATAATTTAAATTTGAGTCTAGTATTATGCAACTTTTTATTATTAAAATTTTAAAAAGGAAATATAGGAAGTTTATAATTACTCGAAATTATATGATTTGAATTACTCTGTATGGAGTTAAATATAGAAAAAGTGTTATGATTGTTTAAATCGAATAGAGCAGGGTCGCAGCTAAAAGAGATTGAGAATACAACAATAAAATGAAGAGGA
>JBBMEF010000008.1:8829799-8848738 GCA_037832685.1 Sicyos baderoa | reverse complement strand
TGTTTTTGCAAATATTATTCATATATGAGATTTTTGTAATTACTTTCTATATAGTGTCTATATATGCAAATCTCTCTTTATCCTTTAAAAACATGCTAAAAATAATAATAATTAAACGTATATAATTAAAAAAATTCGGGGATGAAAAAGGGCAGGGCAGTTATATTAACCATGGTTAAAACTATGGGGGTTAGGCTGTTAGGTGGGTTTGACTGGTCGGGTTTGGTAGGCGTTGGTTCGTTCACGCGCTTCTTTGCCCTCCCAATATAAACACATTCCTTCCGTTTTCACTTTCTCAGCGACACCGCACACCACCCACCACCCACTTCCGCCACCGCCGCCGTTCACCGGCGTTCCGCCACATTCTTTGCTACTTCCATTCACATTTTCAGTTCTCACAGCTTCTCGAATTTCGGATTCCGGTGGTCTTTTTCCTTGTCTACTCGGCGAAATCATCACCGGACTCCACCATGCAATCTGAATCGAGTTCTCCATTTGAGTTCATGTCGGCCATAATCAAAGGCCGAATCGATCCGTCTAATTCTTCATTTCAGTCTACCGGTGAGGTCGCCTCAGTTTTCTTCGAGAATCGCGAGCTGGTTGCGATCTTAACCACCTCGATCGCCGTCATGATTGGCTGCTTCGTTGTTCTTGTTTTGCGAAGATCTGGAAATCGGAAAGTAAAGACCGTCGAGCTTCCTAAGCCGTTGATTTCGAAGGCATCGGAGCCTGAAGTTGAAGACGGCAAGAAGAAGGTTACGATCTTCTTCGGTACGCAAACAGGCACCGCCGAAGGATTTGCAAAGGTTTGCTCTCGTAAACAATTTCTCGTTCATTCGATTCTTTGTTAGTAATTTTTGGCTATTTCTCACGGATCATTGCGATTGTTCTTAGGCTCTATCTGATGAGGCGAAAGCACGGTACGATCGGGCTACGTTTAGAGTTGTTGATTTGGTAAGCTTAATTTTGTTATTAGTGCCTGTGATCTGGTTTTTGTTTACTGGTTATGGAGCTGACATTCGGAGTTGGACCTTATTTCACAGGATGATTATGGCGCTGACGACGACGAATACGAAGAGAAATTGAAGAAAGAGTCTATTGCTATCTTCTTCTTGGCAACGTGAGTTTTAACATACACACAAGCTTTCCTGTTTTCATTTCGATTCGTTGTTTTCAATTCAAGATTTAAGTATATTTTCTAGTTTATTCAAGTGGCTAATTGGTGAGGAATGCAGGTATGGCGATGGCGAGCCGACTGATAATGCGGCTAGATTCTATAAATGGTTCACGGAAGTAAGATTTTGTTCGGCATTTTTGATTTTGTGTGGATGGCTACAATTGTGTTTACTGATTTGAATATGCATGTTTTTAGGGGAAAGAGAAAGAAGAATGGCTTCAGAATCTTCATTATGCAGTCTTTGGCCTTGGAAACCGACAATACGAGCATTTTAATAAGGTTTCAATGCTTCATTTTGGATTTCTAGGCGTTTATTGTTGATTATTTATCATTGCATTGTGTTTGTTTCGAGTTCAAAGGTGTTTATTAGAATTTTTTTGGTGACCAACAGATTGCAAAAGTGGCAGATGAGATGCTTGAGACTCAGGGTATGCATTTGCATTCTTCTTGATGTTCATTTCTAGCAGGCTATAATGATAGGAAATTTTGTGAATATTTTTGAGCTTAAGCAGAGATTAATGTTTTATTTTAATATGGTTTTCGTAATTTATTACTTTTGCCAATGGAATTCTTTATTTTGTTTTCAGGAGGCAAGCGCCTTGTGAAAGTTGGTCTTGGAGATGACGACCAGTGCATAGAGGATGACTTTTCGGCCTGGTAAAGAACTGACTTTTTTTTCCCCAATGTTTGTTAAAGAAGATTGTCCACTCACACTTTCATTATTTCCTACTTTTGTAGGCGAGAATCGTTGTGGCCGGAGTTGGATCAACTGCTTCGGGGTGAGGATGATGCGGCAACAGTAACCACACCTTACACAGCTGCCATATCAGAATATCGAGTTGTATTCCATGATTCTGCAGATGTTGCTGCTGAGAACAACTGGATGAATGCAAATGGTCATGCTGTGCATGATGCTCAGCATCCATTCAGGTTGGGAGAATTTGATGTATTGAGTTTTAATTTGCACCACCTTGCCCACGTCTAGAAATTTATGAATTAAGGAAAGGTAGAAAGAATCTAACTTATTGTTTTATTGCATGAAGATCGAATGTGGTTGTGAAGAAGGAGCTGCATATGCCTGCATCCGATCGTTCGTGTACTCATCTAGAGTTTGATATTTCTGGGTCTGCACTCAAGTAAGTAGCCTGACAATTGGTGTATATAAGGGACTTAGGTGTTACTTTTATCCTTTTTGTTACTTTTATCATTTACCCAAATCATATGTAGTAGGCTGGGTAGAATGAAATATAAACATCTGTAGTCTGTACTATAGTTTAGTAGCATTACACTGCCCTTTGACATCTGTTCTCTTTCTCAGATATGAAACAGGGGATCATGTTGGTGTTTACTGTGAAAATGTAACTGAGACTGTGGATGAGGCACTAAACTTATTGGGTTTGTCACCTGAAACGTATTTCTCCATACATACTGATAACGAGGATGGCACTCCAGTAGGTGGAAGCTCTTTACCACCTCCTTTCCCACCCAGTACCCTCAGAACAGCATTGACTCGATATGCAGATCTCTTAAATTCACCCAAGAAGGTATTTTTTGGAGTTATTACTTCATGTTTTTGGTTCAGTGGTGTTGAAAGTGATATTTAAATCCTACTCTATTTTTATGTTAATTGTGATGATTAATTTAGCCTTGATTTATGCATTTTCAGTCGGCATTGCTTGCATTAGCAGCACATGCTTCAAATCCTTTAGAGGCTGACCGATTAAGATATCTTGCATCACCAGCTGGGAAGGTAGTGATTCATGATGGAAACATGAATTGAATGTCTTTCTTCTTGTCAAATCACACCCACTTATTTATTTGGTTAAAATTGTATAGGATGAATATGCCCAATCTGTGGTTAGTAGCCAGAAAAGCCTTCTTGAGGTCATGGCTGAATTTCCTTCTGCCAAGCCCCCACTTGGTGTCTTCTTTGCAGCTGTTGCACCACGCTTGCAACCTCGATTTTACTCCATATCATCTTCTCCAAGGTATTTATAATCTCCTCACCTTTGCTCCTTTAGCAGCTTTTTGTATCATCTATTGAAATTTGTCAGACAGATTTGGTAAAATACCCAAGAGAAATTTGTGTGGATGGAATGAAGGCATTTCGTGTGTATATGCCTGTTTCCATTATAAGAATGAAAGTGTGTAATGTGCATGGTATAAAAGTTCTTTTCTCCAGTTGGTAGAAAATTACAGATAAAAATTGCTTACTGGTTGGGTATAGTAGCACATTGTAAAGATAAGTGGCAAAGAAGGGAATGAGCTAAGATTTTAGGGGAGTTGATGGGAATGAGTTTTCTTCACATCACACTTTCCCATCACCTATGTATCTCTTTTTTTATTTCTCTCTTGCCCTCGCCTTATCTCTTAAATATTCTCTTTTCAGCCGTGTAGTTGATATCTGTATTTTGTGCCATTAACAGGATGGCTCCATCTAGAATTCATGTGACATGTGCTTTAGTCTATGACAAAATGGCAACAGGACGCATTCACAAAGGAGTGTGCTCAACTTGGATGAAGGTATACATACATTTATTTCTTGCTTCCATCTGCATGTACAAGGATGACTCTGAGATGATGCCCATGATTTGACGCTGCTCTAATTTTTTTCCGGAGTTAATAAATATTAGATGAAGAGCAATAGTCCTAAATAATTTGGGTTTCTGAGTATCTTCAGATGGTTACTATGTGAATGTTCAACTTGAAACATTATGGACCATATTATCTTTTCCTATAGCTTGTCTATTTTCGGTCTCCACTTAGAAAGTTGTGAGGTGATTTTTTTCATAAGCAAATATAGAATTATTTGTAACTTTGATTTATTTTTATGTTTTTTTCCTATTGATTATGAGCTTGAAGGAGCATTATCATCGTCAAATTCATGCTATATTCTGACTGTATATTTGTTTGGCAAGTTTCTCATTTGGTTCAGATAAAATTCAGTGACTGCATCTCATATAGGTCACCTCCTGACATTGAAAATTTACCAATTTTTTCTGCATTCTTCAGAATTCTGTGCCCATGGAGAAAAGCCATGAATGCAGTTGGGCTCCAATTTTCGTCAGGCAATCGAACTTCAAGCTTCCTACAGATAGTAAAGTGCCAATTATCATGGTTGGTCCTGGAACTGGATTGGCTCCTTTCAGAGGTTTCTTACAGGTTTCTAAACGCAAACTTGCTTTAAGTCCCTTTGCTTACTTCAACTCGACCACTGCGCTTTCTAGATAAAAACCAAGTCGAATTAATTTTATCTTCAGGAAAGATCAGCATTGAAAGAATCTGGAGTAGAATTGGGTCCTTCCATATTGTTCTTTGGATGCAGAAACAGTAGAATGGTATGCTAAGTTCCCAGTTTCAAGCTGTTGAAGAAACATACTGCTTTTCATTTCATTTATATATTTTCAAACTAATTTATTTTTCCTCTGTTTTTAAAAGGATTATATTTATGAGGATGAGTTGAGCAATTATGTTGAGACTGGTGCTCTCTCCGAATTGGTTATCGCCTTTTCACGTGAAGGACCAACAAAGGAATATGTGCAGCATAAAATGGCAGAGAAGGTGAAAAATACAATTATAATTTTTTTTTGAAAAGTAAAAAGAAAAAAAAAATACAATCTTGATAAGACTACAATCTATATGCTTCTGGATAATAGAAGAAAATATTAAAGCCCTCTTTTTTTGGTAAATATGCAGGCTTCAAAAATCTGGAATTTGCTATCTCAAGGTGCTTACTTGTATGTATGTGGTGATGCAAAGGGCATGGCTAGGGATGTCCACCGAACTCTTCATACTATTGCGCAAGAGCAGGTATTTTCACAAATCCCTTTCCTTTTTTCTTTTTTTTTTTTCTTTTGAAACCGAGAAATTAAAGTCTCACTCCACTATATATGGGGTAACCATGGCCGTCCCTTCTTTAGAACTTCATTATGAGGTGTTTGGGGCAAGAGGATCAAATTATCACTATCCTTCGTAATCACTATTCATCTTCCCATAATCTTATTCTTCTATAACCATTTTTCGTTCCCTCCATAATCTCGTTCTTTCATAACCACTTTTCATTCCCTCCATAACGACCTTTCATTTTTCTCTAAGTAATATTTTGTTCCTCTTAATCATTCAATGCACTGCAAACGCAATCAATGGCTCTCATCATAAGTTCGTGCAACCCAAATACCAAAATCATTCATTTCACCTTAAACACAGATAATCATTCTTTCGTGTGAGTATATGAGTTGGTTTACGTACACTCGACTATTCTCATAAAACAATTGCACGATTCTACTACATTGATCGTTTTATATGTTTGCTAACTAAATGGCTGGATGTCAATTTCAGGGATCTCTTGACAGCTCTAAAGCTGAGAGCATGGTGAAAAATCTACAAATGACCGGAAGATATCTGCGTGATGTGTGGTGATTAATTCCACCCATGCGATCTTTCAAAGGCAAATTGCAAAATATTTAATCAAAAAAAAGAAGAAAAAGTATAAGTAATCTTGAATTGAATGAGTTATTGTGAAAGCTGTTCCCAAATTGAGTCCCTTAGAAGAAAATGTTATTATATATTATTTCTCTTATTTTCTGTCCCCAATTCTGATCCACAGCTCATATGAAGGATTCTTTTGTTCGTGTAATTTATAGAATACAGATCTTAGTCATTAGTTAGGGCTCTGGTTTTCTCTAGTGTTGTACGAACCAACAAAGATGGTTCAAGACTTCAAATTCATATATATACTTTTCTGTAATATTAAACGGATGGAATAATGTAAGAATTTTGTGTTATTTGTTGTTTCTGCTTCACTCTCCTTCTCTCGAACTCGCATGTTCAAGTTCTTATTCAAAAGTCGAAATTTAGTTACGATTGAAATTTGAAAAATTTAGGGTAAATGTACATAACAATTTTTTTTTGAGGTTACATCAATGGGAGTGGGGAACTCGAATCTATAATCTCTTGATCATTGGACATATACTAATGCCACCGATTAATTGATTATGTTGACAAATATAACACCTAAAAGGCATGGAGTACAAAACAAGTTTGGAGGCAATAATTTCTTCAAAAACAAAATTGAGATTGATTATTTTTTTGTTAATAAATGTGGATTATATACATATTTTAATAATACTTTTGACATTAAAATATAATACTCCTTTTTTCTTTAATATGGGATTAGTTACGTTTGTATGTAAAAGTAGGGTTTTTTTTTTTTTTGTAGAATAACGTAAAAGTAGTTACGTTTGTAGAATAATATTATTTTAGAAACAATATGGGATTAGTTACGTTTGTATGAAAAAGTAGGGGTTTTCTTTTTTGTGTAGAATACCGAAAAAGTTAGTGGCGCAGGTTCCAATGTTTGGTTGTAAACTAGTTCAACATCAATATCACGGGTTCGAATCTAGGAAAACCAATACCACGCCTGGAAATATTGAAATTCATTTAAAAAAATTGTATATTAAAATAACCTCTCAAAATCATTCAAATAACCCTTCCAAAATAGATGTCATGTTCCGCCATCACACATGAGTGCAATTATGATTTAAAAAAAAACCAAATAAAATAATTGTGCAGTTCATATATCTCAATGACTAACTTACAAATTTAGTGCATGTTTAGAATTGATTTTGAAAATAAAATCATTTTTATGGCGTATAAATTATTTTGATATATGTTTTAATTTTGATGTTTGGATCTCTAAAATTAATTTTAAATTATTAAAGACACGTTTGAAGTGATTTTTTATGGAATGTAGATTTTATAATGACTAAAATATTTTCCAAGTAATGATGTGGTATATTATTGGCCGTTGGTTTTTGTAGTTGGAAACATGTGGATATGGAAGGCTGGATTTTACTTAGAATTTAAAACCAACAACTACCTATCACCATGCTCTCTTCCCTTTCCATATACTCCATTTATTATTTTTGGTGTGGCTATTTGGATTGAGAAAAATAATATTCATTGGATATTGTAAAATGAAATAACTACTGAATAAGTTAGTTTCAAAACAACTCTAAGATTTAAAATAAATTTATTTTGTATCATGCATATGACTGTAATTCAATATACATATATGTTCACAAAATTAAGTAAGTGTTTAAATAAAAGATAAATCATGAGTTTATAAGAAATGACATTCATCTATTGACACAAACCATTTTTACGGAATAAAAAACAAAGTGAGAACTTGAGGGTTGTGTTCAAGCTTAAATTTTCATGGTTGGGCTTTCTTGCTAGCTCGAGTGTAATTTAGAAGAATTCGTTTATTGATCGGTTAAATTGAACTCAAATATATTTAAGTAAATGGCTATCTAATAAAGAAGACTTGCATGTAGTATTTGTGTTAGAGTGTTATTATGCCCTTTTGGGTGGAACAAAAAACAAAGTTATGAAGGCTTATGTCAAAAGTGGACAATACCAATGTGGAGATAAAATCTAAGAAATAACCTATGTCGTTCGGAATCACTGACAAATTAGGTATGTGAAGATAACTATACACGTGTAAATTATGTGATTTTTTTTTCTACATATTTTTATGTTTTATCATAAGACTAATTTTAATTTTAACAAAATACGGTATTACTAATACTCATTAATATAATATTATTTATTATTAATATAATATTTTATATGATTAACACATTATTGTGTATTATTACAATATTACATATTAATCTTGTATTATTATTAATATCTATGACTATGATTGCTATTTTTTTTTTAAAAGTGACCATATTTATAATTATTTTCTAATTTTAACTATTTTAAACTTATTAAAAACAAAGATGCTAAATTCTAACTTTCCCCTATTGAGATATGGTTACATTTTGATCAAAGCTTAGTGGTTTATCAAAAAGGCTTAGTGGTTTATCAAAAAGGCTTAGTGGTTAAAACATTTTAAAATGGAGCATACATCACCTTAGCTATTTCCATACATTTTCCTAACTTTAAACACAAAAAAGTATGCATCAAAATGATGCTGCAGGACATTTTCAGAAGAAACAAAAGATAGAAAGATGTCCAGGGCCCCTGAAAAGTTCATAGGTTGAAGTGTGAAAAGAATATATTTTAAAGCATCGAAAGAGAAAAAAATATATAAAAAAATACCACATATCAGAGCCAAGTTTCGATCTTGGGACCTGTGGGTTATGGGCCCACCACGCTTCCGCTGCGCCACTCTGATTTGTGATTTATGTAATCAAACCAAATGTTTTAAACTTAGAAACTTGTGAGTGTGCATTTGATATGAAGTTTTTTTTAGATTAGATATGAAGTTCTAGATCCAATAGAAAATTCATTTACATGATGAAATCAAACCATATAAATTAACTTATCGATTCTGAGATTGATGCCCATATTATCTAATAACTACAATTTGTGTGTTGAATTTGATATGAAGTTCCAGATCAAATGCAAAATTCAAACGATAAGAGGATTCGAAGTCATGAATTTTTAATCATAATCACAAACTTATGTCAATTAGGGGCTCAGTTAAAAAAGGTACTTTGATTATACAAATGACTAGTTCAAAAAGAGAGAGAGAATATGCAATGCTTCCCTAATTTATTAAAGATATGAGGGGAAAAAACCTGATAAAATATTGCAATAATTGATAAAATGGAGCATGAGTGAGAACCAAATGAACTGAAAGACTAATATTTGGTAAATTTCAAGTTCCAATTTCATTAACTTGTCGTTTGTTAACAAAGATGAAAATGACAATCTAGTTCAATTTTTTTTGGCAAGAAAGAGCAAACAAACTAATAACTTAATACAAATCTTTCTGTTCAAATGTGAAATAATAATCCAAGTTCATGCTTGGGCAAGAAAAGCCAAGCAAGCTAAATGTATATATATTTATTCAAATGTGGAATTATTGCACTAAAATGGTAAGTTTGAAAAGTCATCATCAGCATGAATCAAATGGGAGGCCATTAGCTTTCAGAATCTTCAAAAGGAGGCAGACCCCATTCCCTTGGGCAGAAATCCAAGAGGGAACTCAACACCTGGTCTGCATCAGCATGATAAGAACTATCCAACCTTGGATCTGGAACCATAATTGCATTCCTGCAAGACAAGTTTTCAGCAACCATTACAATGACCCAAGTAACCATTCTCTATCTCTGAGTATTCGTGTTGACTTACTGCATCTCAACTATTTTATTTCTCAAAAATCATTAAAAGATTACAAAAATGATCTCCAATGTGTAACAAAAAAAGAAAAGAAAGGTTATAAACACTATTAGGATAAACAGAACTGCATCTCAACTATTATTACAGGACAAATCGCCAGACCTTACAATATTTGGTTATCAAGGAAACATGCAAGGAATTATTCCTATATAGGTAGTAATCCATACCCATAATTTTTTGGTTCTATAGACCTTCTTAACCGCTAGACTAATCCATCCAAAAAGACAAAATATTATCATATACATGCTTATGTGGGACCTTTCTATGTTCGATAGCATGATATATGAAAGTTGAGGTGGCTCTTTGTGAAATTCCCATGAATACAAAGAACTAAAATGAATCTAGGACAAATATCAAAATGAGGAAAGTAGGTCAAGATGTATAAAATCATTGACTATATTTGTTTTCCCAATTCCCAGAAACCTATAATATATTTTCTCAAACTTATGGATCATCTCCGAAAATTGCATGTTTGAGTTTGGGCAGTAGTAACATAATAAATACAAAAATGATATTAGTCTTAAAGGAACTCCACTCCATTATGAAATACAGAATATGCAATGCGAAAAACACAGGCAAAAATCTGTAATGTTGGTCAAAATCAAGCTTTAAAAATCAGAAACTGGAAATAAACTCTTGAGAAGGTAAACAATGCCTACAATATCAAATGTAGAATAACACTAGTCAGTGTAGTCAAAGCAAAATTCTGTCGGTGGGCTATGAAAGGTCTAGATTTATTAGAAAACATTTATTAGGATTAGGAGAAAGAGATGAGGCAACATTCAATATAGGACTGGAAAACCAAGCAATCCAAAGGAACTATAGGTTTGGTAACCTAAATATCAGAAATTCACCATAAAATCAATATGAAACAGAAATACTTTATATTGAAAAACTTTGGTGTTTCTCAAAAAAAAAAAAAAAAAAAAACTTTGGTGAAGTGTGCAGTGCCAAAAATTAAAACTTTACTCAATTGTAAACGAGAGATGTTGCAGAGGCAATTAAGGTGAACTTAATCAAATTGGGAAACAAATTTCCTGGTTTATCTTTGAAGTTGAATGTTGAAAAACGTGTTGTGAAAATGCAAAAATGGTAAGGACTAAATAAGTAAGAACTTCAGATTCGGAAACTTACATTCCTGCATTTTTAGCTGCACGAACACCTGACGGTGCATCTTCAAAAACAAGGGTTCTTTGTGGATCCACGGGAGCATCCTGTTTACAAATGTGGCACAGTCATCATCAAATTGCAAAAAAAGAAGAAAAAAAGAAAAGCGGAAGTAAATGAAAGAGTGAACCAAGAATTTAGTTCAAAGTTACAACTATACCTCAAATCTTTTTGCAGCTGCAAGGAATATATCCGGAGATGGTTTTCCTTGTTTAACCTCTGGATCATCACCAAGAACCATGTGATGCATCAACTTAAAAAGTTCGCCATGGTTTTGTGTTTTTAACTCAAAATGACGTCTATGAGACCTGTTGAAAATTACGACATGAGTAATGGTAGAGATATAAATATAAATTATAAAAAATAGATATGGAACTCGGATTTGCTTAAGAACGCCTGGAATTATGATATAAAAAGTAAGCTCTAAGCAATGAAATATCATGTATATTAGCTATACCCAGTTGCCAAGGCAAATGGTACTCCTTTTGCGTGAAGATGTCTGATCAATCGACTAGCTCCTACAATAAATAGGAAAAGTGAAGGTAACTCAAAGAAAATTATGAAAATAATAACTATTAACTTAAACATCAACCACTGGCAAAAACTTTATGTGAATAAGAAAGTTGAGAAGTTTTCAGTCTCTCTTCTGTATTTATAGTATTTTTAGCTCAATTAGTCCTTAATCTTTCCTTAATTGTAGAAGATGCTTAATTCTTCTTTTGAGAGGGACGGGAGAACGATTATATATCAGCAAAATTGAGAAGGCCATTTTCAATGCTTATCCTAAAAGAAACCAATGTCCAACAACCACTTCCAGTTAGGTACATAACTAAGGTGAATCTTTTGCTGTTTTTAGGTGAAACACTATATAAGTGTTTCAATATCATGCTGGTGCAGACTTGCAGTACAACAATGTAAATCTAATTTACCCTTATGCCTAAGAAAAAATATTAACGTTTAGAGGGCAAGGGGCCATTGAAAATTCAGACCCTTATCTAATATAGTAAAAGCAGCTACTAGGAAAGATTAATGTTCTTCTTGGCTATCCCATCAATTTGTTTTTTTGATATCCGTGAGTGTTAGGGCCCTTATCTATCCCATCATTTTAAACAATGTATCTACGCCATTATGTAATTATGTTTTTATAGGAACGTACTTCAATTGCCCAAGTGCTGGAAAAGTTAAAATGCTCAAAACAAGGTCTCACTTTAGAGGAAGGAGCCATTCGGCTTCAAGTTTTCAAACCCAACGAAATCGAAAAGAAAAAGGTTTTTTGTTCGTTAGTTTTTGGAAAGAATCAATTAATTACTGCTTAATCAATATAGTTATTTACAATGTGGAGTATTATATATACAACAGGAGAGCAAAGTCTTGAATTTCTGAGGTTTATGTGGAATCCCCTGTCTTGGGTGATAGCAGCTATTGTGACTATTGTCTTAGCAAACGGCGGTCGAAGGCCTCTGGATTGGCATTCCACCGCCATTGAAGACTTGTGGCATCTCTCTCAAACGTGACTCGAACGGAATGAAATCGACATAATTATCGAGAAAACGATCATCAACATGAAATCAAATCAACAATTCTCACAAGTGCTAATACTAACCTGGCATAAGCTCACTACTCGGAAACAAACTTCGTAGCATGTCCTCTCTTTCGACGATAAAGGCCTCCGGGCTTAGAGAATCGCTAATCCCAGTGGCTTCAACAAAGACTCGAGCAGCTTCTATAGCTTTCATCCCCATCATTTTTGCCTTAAGAGACCAATCAAAAGTTTTATTAAATCTTGCCAGTATTTTCTCTTGCACTTCAGTGTAAAACCCCTCAGTATCTACAGCACAAGTGTTACCAATCAAATCAACTCACTAAATCTAAAAATAAAAGTTTAAACAGATCTTGAACTGTGAAAACAAGAACATCAAATGCTAAGAACAAACGATCAGGGCCCTATCAATTCAAGTAGCGATTAAATCACAATTAATAAAAAAAAAAAAGAATAGTATCAAATAAGCAATAACAGATCCAAAACATATATGTCCAGAATTTGATAGGAAAAGAAATGAAAAACATAGAAAAATGGTTACCTAATAAGAGGCCGTCCATGTCAAAGATAATGTGAGTGATGGATGCTCTGGAATTAGGGTTGGAGGAGAGATTCGCCATTGAAAGTGATGTTGCAGTACGATTAGGGTTAGGGCAATGAAATGAAGAAGAAGATCGAAGAATTTGGGATTTGGAATTATTGCGTATGAAGTTTAGAACAACTCTATTGGGAGAAGAAGGGCTCTTCAAAAGTTGAAGCATCGCACTTAATTTAATTTTACTTTTTTTATAACTTTTTTTTTTCTAGAGTAAACAATAATAATAGCATAAACTTTTTTTCAAAAAAAAAAATAATAATAATAGCATAAACTTTAGCATAAAAAAGAAAAAAAAAAAAGAAAAAAGAAAAAAACTTTAGCATAAAACTTAAAAGAATATACGACCAATTTAGGGTTTGGTTGTTGTTGGCAGCGGCTCTAAGTTTCGCTGGTTTAGGTAACGGATCGAGTTGGTTATAATAACCCAATTTATTTATTATAATTGGTGGTTATCTAAGCGTGTCCGTTTATTTTATATATATATATATATATATATATATATATATATATATTACTTTTTGTTAAAATAACAAGTCTCTCAAACATCATTTATCATAATGTCTGTTATAATAACATGTTCCTCAAACACCGTTTATAATAACTCACCACTTATTATAATCCAACGTTTCTCATAACCCTATGTCTATCTTAACCAAATCGGTGCCCCAAACATTTACTCAATGGTATATTATTTATTATTTTATTTTAATCACTCTTGCTTCTTTCATTGGTTTCTCATAATTTAGCCTGAGGTGACGAATGAAAATATAACTTAGTTACATACAGGGTTGGTGGCGTGATGATTCCATTGTTAAGTGATAATACAGATCAATATCAAGGTCATTTGTACGATCCTGAAAATTGGTTCTTCTCTTTATCTCAAAAAATTATATTTTGCATTTTTTCTTCCAGTTGCTCTGTTCATATCATATGGTATTTGATTGTTGCTTGCTGCTTGCTGCTGGTATCAAACAGGTTATTGAGGAAGTGGAACGTGCTTTGGCTAAGAATTGCTGGAAGGTCAAATCCATGCGTTTTCTGTCATCTCCAATACTTTTTTTTTTTATTTGGCTGGTCTTTACTCGAGTGCGGAAATCTTGTATGTTAGGATCTCATAATTGTTCTGCACTGGTAAAGTTGAGAGTTTAACTAGCATTTATAAAATAGGTACATTAATTCTCTTATCACTAATTGGTTTTAATGTTAATGTTCATGCTATCTAGCATATTATTAGAGTCCATTAAACTCAAACGAATATTCAGTTCTATTGAAAAGTATTGGAGAAAACTTGTTGAAGAAGAAAAAAAGAATATGAATCGTTTATTCAATTAGACTCAACCAATTACCTCACATTTGTAGAGAGGTTTGTTACAACAGAAAACTAATTGTCACGGGACCACCATTTGACCTACAATATTTGGATGATTGCTATTTTTTCTTTTTGTAGAACTTTGATTTCTTTGTTTGTGACCACCATGTATTAAAGGAGGTTAGCTTTAAAATCTTGTTGCCAACAAAAATAATAGCTTATGGATATAATTGTATTAATAATACTGGATGAGTCAATAGTGAAGTGATTTCATTGTTTGGTTGTTAATTAATTCACCATTTGTAATCATCCTCCCCAAACAATTTTTAAAAATTGCCCCTTTTCTACAACAATTTTTAAAAACTACCCTAGTTTTGCAATTTGCGCCCTACAAAGCGTGCTTTTTTCTAATCCAATCCACTGACCACCACACCATTTATGTCTTTATTTATTTATTTTTTTAAAAAAAAATAAATTATTTTATTTCCTCATAATTTGTCCTTTTTTTTTTTTTCTTTTTTTTTTCTTTTGAAGCCTTTTCCCACCACTTTTGTCTTTCTATCCTAAGATTTTATCAATTCAATCTCAAACACATTGTCTCATCTATTTCCCTTGTCTTCACCTCTCTTCAAAATGTAAAATATACACAATAGTCCCTCATCTTTTAGATAATTTTTTTATTTGGACCCTTCACTTTTTAAAATTAGCATTTACATCCTTTTTGTTAAAAAAGCTTCTAACTTTTGTAGATTTATTATTATTATTATATGTAATTAGAACAAAACTTTTAAGAAAGATGATATTCGTCTAGAAGAGATGTTTATGGGCACAACCAACACCATTTGGTAACAGTTTGGAGAAAAAAGTTGATTAAATGTTTAGCATTGTTTTATTAACGTTACTTGAGCAAATAAAGATATAGCTTATTGATGCTATTTAAGGCACAAAATCTAATTATTTAAAATCTAACCTATCCACTAAGAAGTAAGTGTGTACATATATATTAATTAAATAATAATTTAATACAAAACAAGTTTTTTATTATTAAATTTTAATGAGAAAAAAATCAAATGGACCATTGTGATTTTTTAAAATATTAAGTGTAATTTTGAAATTTATTAAAGGATTACGATTTTGGGAAATTAAGTAAATTTTCAACAAGTTCCAAGATCCCAAAACGCCAATTTCGATTCTTTAGCCGTTGCTTCGAACGAAATCGAGGTGAGTCGCTCTGTCTCAGTAGGATCCTGACTAGGTCGAGTGTAGAAGTTGAGAAAATGCATGATGTAACCACCGCCCCGAGTGCAACTCAACCGACTTGGATGACTTCTATTGTCGACTACTTGGCGAGAGGCAACATGGCTCAAGTTACCGGGTGGAAAAGGTTTATAAAAAAGACATTCAAAATAAGCCTAAGGGCTTCATGCCCTGTCTACATGCAGAAAGGTTCATAAAAAAACACAAACGATAAAGACTCAGAGTAATAACAGTCCCCATGATCAGCAATCACCTCCCTCAGCCATCATGTCGCTGTCCCAAGTTACCTGGTGGAAAAGACCACAGAAATAAGGGTGAGTAAACGAGTTTACTCAGTAAGAATCTCCAACTGGGGTGCAATATGATAAAACTGGTCATCTAGCATCCAAGATACATGTGATCAACCATAAACATAAAAATCATAACTTTGGCTTGGGATGATCTGTCAACCTCAGAAATGTTGCCAACTCGTGGTCTTACTCTGATGCCCATCGGGGTCTTACACCTTCGAGTTATATGTAACTCAACACAACTTTTGAAGGAACTGGTGTACTGTACTCAAGATCCCGAGTGAGCTCTCCTCTTGGCGCATAATGAGCGTGCGCGCACACCGCATGCTGCTTAAAGCCAGGTAGATGTGGGGTCTAAGGCAAACTGCCTGGTCTAGGTACGCATGCCTAAAAGACTCGAATCCACTGAATCATATTGGTGCGAGACCCTCGGCACTCTAACTATGTCAGCCTGAACCACCGCACGCCTGAAGCTAAGATCCGTCAGTGATAGGCTTACGCCACGGGTCGGTCCTGCTCTAGCAGGCGGTAGGCTTGGGCTATGTCGAGGCGATGTGGATCCTGTCGGCTGTCGGGGACGGGGACAAGCCCTCGGCATCATCCCGACCGGTGGGGCAAGATACTTTATGCCACTCTCTACCCAAGCACTGCGGACTAGGCTATGCCGGAATCAATGGTTAGTTAAACCATGCCGGTGGCCAGAGACGGAGTATACGTCCTCGCGCATCCCTGTCAGTGGGGCAACATACGTCGTGCCACTCTCTGCCTCTAAGATGGTGACTCCTAGATAGGTTTCTAATTTCTAAGATTCACATGCTAGTTAAATATCCAAACAATAGACATACAGATGATCAATCCTATCATGGCACTACGAATCAGAGAACAGATAAATGAAGGCATGCCAGCACAAGAAAGACCTAGCATGGTACTAACATGATCAACAGAAATAACGTACATGTCAGCCATAATCAGAAACAAGGAACCTATCCACTAATATGCTCACAATCAATCACAAAATATCAAACATGTTATTACAGTAAATCGCAGGGTCCACACAACCTTGGTAAGAAATCCTTACCTAGAACTGGGCAAACAAGCTAAACAAATAATGAATGCTTCAAGAGCTGCTCATCACCAACAAGCTAAACGACCTAACAAACAAACAATAATAATAATTAGATACTACTTAACTAATCTAATAAAGGACAACCCCTAAAACACTAATCAACAGATAGAACAACCGTACCCAACTCTCGGAACCAGGCTCGGCTGCAGGCGGGCTTCGCTAGGGCGAAATGACCTTACATGGGCAAAACTGACTTATTTCGCTAAAGCCAAACTTTCTGATTTCGCTTGAGCCAAACTTTATGATTTTGCTAAAGCCAAACTTTATGATTTCGCTAAAGCCAAACTTTATGATTTCGCTCGAGCCGAACTTTCTGATTTCGCTAAAGCCAAATTTTATGATTTTGCTCAAGCCAATCTTTCTGATTTCGCTGGAGCCAAACTTTCTGATTTCGTTGAAGCAAAAGTTACTATGCTGGGGCGAAATGCTGATGACAGCTGTTGGCATGCGACAGAACACGGGCGCACGACTTTGCTGGAGCGAGAAAAAGTTTCGCTTGGGCGAAACATCGTGATCTACGATCTGAAAAAATGGCTTTTCGGCTCAGAAATCTGTGCTGCCCGAGATTGTGATGGATCGGGACTGCAAGAACGAATGAAACAGAACACAAGGCTCGACGTCACAACGATTAACAACTTCGAAAACAACCAATGAATCGAAGAAGAGAAGGAATCGACTCTTACCTTGGAACTTTGAGATGCGTGCGACGAATCAAATAGGGCAACAAGGGGACGTAGCTGCAGGTCGCTTGCGAAGAGATGGATCTGAAATGCCAAAGGTTAAACAACAAAACCCCTCATGAACCAAGAAGAAGAAGGAGAAGAATAAACTTTACCTTGGAGCTTCAAACTTGTGTTAGAGAGCTTGAGAGGAAGAGCTCGGTGGCTAGAAAATGTGTTGAACAAATGAAACAAAGTGAAAAAACACTTATTCTCCAAAACTCTTGCATTTCATTCTTTTCAAACAAAAGCCCAAAAACCCAAAAGCTCAACAAAACCTTATTTGCTACAAAAAGCCCACCAAGGTTACAATTTCCACCAAAGCTCCTTAATAAAATCAATTTAAATTCATCTCTAACCAAGGTCCAATTAATAGAAAATAACGGTCAAACCAAAAATAAAAGACTTATTAAATTCCAAGCCGTTATAAATAGTTCATGAAAATATATCTATTGACTATGAGATTATGGTTCGAAATCTCTGTGTGTAATCTAAGAAATTAAAAAACAAAAAAACAATGTAGAACAATGTGAATCAATTGTATTTATTATTTATTATTATTCATGTTTTCTGTGAGGTGTAGAGAATTTTTTTTTTTTTTTTTTAAAAGGAAAGTACGTGCTAATTTACGATTCATTTTGGCCCAAGAAAAATTAGTTCCATTTATTTTCTTTTACATTTGGTTGAATAATTTTCAAACATCACCTTAAATGAATCTTATTTTAGTATAAATGTAGGAGGCTAAGGTACATCTTCTCTAATTTAAATGAGAGTAAAATATCAATTATAATATTGAATATGTGATCGTGATATTAAACTATGTGACTACGAACAAGAAAAAGGAAAAAAATGAAATGAACGCCTCCACTAATTCTTATCATTTTAAAATTTTAGTTCGAACTTAATTAAATATTGCGAAAAGGTCAAACAATATCTACACTAAATGAAGCCTGAAAATTCTTCAAAATGCATTTAGTAAGGTCTTTCATCTACCTAACAAGCTTGGGTTTCTTTTCTTCCTTCATTTTCTAGAAGAACCTTTTATTTTCTTTTTTCTTTTTTAGTTTTTTTATTTATTTATTTTAGAGAATAACTTTTTTTTTTTTTTTCTTTTATCTTTCTAATTTGTAGAAGCCAAGGATACCGAAAGGCCATACTTTTTAGTAGCTCAAATGGAAAGTTTGGACAAAACAAAACTTCAATATTCGGTAAACTCCAATTCCCCACTTTTCCTTTTCTTTGTTGAGATGCTTTATAGTTTACAATTACGATTTACAAAAAAAGAAAAATAGAAAATAGAAAGAAAAAGAGAGAGATTTGCTCACTTGTTATAATAATTTATTTTAGAAGCGTATTATTTTCAAGTGTGTGTAATTTTAAAAATAAGCCAAATCGCAGTAAATAAATAAACAAAAACAATTGCCAAATCATTCGACTAGACTCGGTCAATTTTCTTAAATTTGGAAGATCCAAAATCTATTGCTTATTTTTTTTTTTTTTATTTTTTTTTTTTTTTTTTTTCTTTTTTTTTTTCTTTTTTTTTTTGTTTTTTTTTTTCCTTTT
>JBBMEF010000008.1:8809025-8829699 GCA_037832685.1 Sicyos baderoa | reverse complement strand
CATTCATCCGCCTCAGCATCATTCAAACTTCTTCTAAGGGCCAGGTTCCAGCTGGTTGAGTTTGGGTTAAAAATGTTGCAAACTTTCATATTCTTATCAATGGCCAACCGATAAATAAGAGGAAATTGATCACGCAAATTAGCCCCATTTTTCCAATTGTCATTCCAGAATAGGATCTGATTTCCTCTACCAAGGGTGTGGGCAACTTTCATATTATTATTATTTTTTTTTTTTTTTTTGTACCTATATTTGTATATTATCTTTATTTAGTATGTCACCTCTTGCCTTAAGTGATTAGGATACCTGTTGCTTTAGTGTGCACCTTGTGATTCGGAAACATAGGGTTTGTTGGGAATAAGTTTTGGTAGACAGAGATTTGGATGTTTAGGTCGAAAGATTTAGGAAATACCATCACTTCTCATGTATTGTAATATCGTATTGATAAGGCATACTACTGAACGTTACATTTTCCTGTCATCTATGTATCTCTTTTTCATTTCTCTCTCCCTCCCCTTATCTAGTAAATAATCTCTTTCTGCTGAGTTGTTAAATATCTGTATGTCTTGCATTTAACAGGATGGCTCCATCTAGAATTCATGTGACCTGTGCTTTAGTCTACGACAAAATGCCATCAGGACGTATTCATAAAGGAGTGTGCTCAACTTGGATGAAGGTATACTTCATTTATTTCTTGCTTCCATCCTCGTGTGCAAAGATGCATTTGATAATGATAATGCCAAAGACGCTATAGTTTTTTTTCAGATTGATGATAAATATTAGATGGAGAGCAATAGCCCTGAATAATTTGGGTTTCTGAGTATCTTCAGATGGTTTACCTTGTAAATGATTCATGTTAAACTTGAAACGTTATGGACCATATTACCTTTTCCTACAATATCTTGGCTATTTTTCATCTTTTTTATGCTTACAAGTGAAGGCTTTCCACTAAGAAAGCTGTGTAGGGGGATTTTTTTATGGAAGCAAATATAGGACGAGTTCTGACCTTGATTTTTTTTTTCTTTTCCTGATGACTATGAACTTGAAGGAGCTTTATTATCGCCAAATTCCTTATTCTGACTATGTATTGGTTTGGCAAGTTTCTCATTTGGTTCAGTTTACCACGATTGGTCACCTTCTTCTGACATCGAGAATTTAATAAATTTTCTGCATTCTTCAGACTTCTGTGCCCATGGAGAAAAGCAATGAATGCAGTTGGGCTCCAATTTTCGTGAGGCAATCGAACTTCAAGCTTCCTGCAGACAGTAAAGTGCCTATAATCATGGTTGGTCCTGGAACTGGATTGGCTCCTTTCAGAGGTTTCTTACAGGTTTCTACTTGCGAACAGTTCCTTGGCTTACTTCTTAATTCGTGTCGTTTGCGTTTCTAGTTAATAAACAAGCTGGATTACTTTTATCTTCAGGAACGATTAGCTTTGAAAGAATCTGGAGTAGAATTGGGGCCTTCCATATTGTTCTTTGGATGCAGAAACCGTAGAATGGTATAAGTTCCCATATTCAAGCTTTTGTATTCCGGCTATTGAAGAAACATATTGTTGTCTATTTGTGGATTTTCAACCAATTCATTTTGTCTCTGCTCTTGTAGGATTATATATATGAGGATGAGCTGAACAACTATGTTGAGACTGGTGCTCTTTCCGAGTTGGTTATCGCCTTCTCACGTGAAGGGTCAACAAAGGAATATGTGCAGCATAAAATGGCAGAGAAGGTGAAAAGATTGATTCTAACAAGAGTACAACTTAATGCTTTTGGATTAATGGTAGAAGACATTAAAGTCATTTTTTTCCCCTTTAAATATGCAGGCCTCAGACATCTGGAATTTGCTAAGTCAAGGTGCTTACTTATATGTATGTGGTGATGCAAAGGGCATGGCTAGGGATGTCCACCGAACTCTCCATACCATCGCGCAAGAGCAGGTATTTTCACAAGTCACTTCCTATGCATCCCAAATTGCCTTTTCCATCTTCTCACACGTTATTAAAACTAAAAGAGGAAAGACTCAGAAAAATGTAATAGTCCTAATCATATGCAAGAGTCTTAAGAGCACCCAAGTGAAGCTCTCCGTTTTTTTTTTTTGATAATTTATCGAACTTTCATTGAGATAAAAATGATAGGACACGAACGCACAAAAAGAAAAGCCCATCATAAAGAAGGCAAATGGAGCCTAAAAATACGGCTTTCAATGGAACCCAAAGAGAAATATTGAATCTAATGAGGAATGTCATAACCTCTTTTTTCTTCAAAAGAATTTTTTTCTCACGCCCAAAAGATCCACACAAAAGTTCAAAAGCTCTCCAATCATTTAAAAGTTAAATATTAATACAATGTTTGCGTACGAAACTTATCATTCAGCTCGCCTCTCTCTCTTTAGAACTTCCTTATCATCTCTAGAAAACGATTCTCTTTGAGTCCACTGAACTTTTACTCAATATATTTGGATACCCCATATTTCCCTCAAACTCTCTATTCATAATGAAATGCTTTCACTAATTGCCCAAATACCTCTCATATTATTCTTGAGAGAGCATGACCTAAAAAAGATAATGTCCTAATATGGGCCACATCTTAGTCCATCCTATTTTTCTTTACTATCTTGTGTGTTCAAATTAAAATATGATGTGACACATATATTGAGACAGGTGGACATTATTTTTTGAAATATTCCTCATAGTTCTTGTAAGGCCCCAAATCTATGACTGTCCTGTCTATGTTCTATTCTCTAACTAAGAAGTTTGTGGATATAAATTTCAGGGATCTCTGGACAGCTCTAAAGCTGAGAGCATGGTGAAGAATCTGCAGATGAATGGAAGGTATCTGCGTGATGTGTGGTAAATTGGTAATCAACTCCAAAGGCATATATTGCAGAATATATATTGAAATAAAAATGTGAATCTTGATTTGAATGAATTATTGGGAAATTTGTTCCCAATAAAGAAGATTTGTTATTCTCTTTCTGTTTCTCTCCCATTTGGATCCACAGCTCAAATGAAGTATTCTTTTGTTCGTGTAATTTATAGAATGAATACACACACAGATGTAGCCAAGCTAGTGTTCTTCTAGGCTTCAAATTAGTATATACTTAGTTTTGTAACATTAAGAACAGATTAAATCATTTTGAATTTTTGTTTCTGCTTTGGCTTTTATGCATCTGTGCTTAGTGTGCTTCTCTCCAATTTTATATGTTTAAAAATGGAATTGCTAGCAGCCTTCTAAAACCCCCAAAGGCAGTTTGGGGCTTGAGGTGCACTTTATATATAAAATATATAAAATATTTATATATCACGAAAAAAAAAAAATATATATATTTATATATCTTCGGTTTCAATATTCATCCATATATCTTCAAAATGAAAGGAAGTTTCATGACAATAGTAAATTGGCTTAAATTTATCTTCGTTAAATAAGAAATCTTCTTTATTCTCTCCATCATTGGATTTAATATTGTTGCTTTATGCCTTGAACGAGTCTTTTATCCTACGATGAGTAGTCGGGGGTTCGAGGGCAGCGCCCCCGTGGCAAATTTTGTAATTATGCATTATGTAATTAGGTTTTAATTAGAGCACTATATAAGCTCAATTAAAACCCTAGCCGTTTTTTATGACATTCGTCTCTGTAATTCGCCTCTCTGAATAAAATTGGTTCTCCCTTTCCGCATGTGGACTAGCCAACACAACGTTGGTGAACCACGTAAATCTGTGTGTTTTTTTGCTCTTCTCTTTTACGTTTTATTTATCTTCGATTATCGATTGTTTGGTTTCCTTTTCATAACAAATATCTATGCCGTTTTGCTGAGTTTCGAATAATTAAATAAAAATAACAAACTAACAAAGTCCTTTCAAGACATTCTGGGCTTTTATGAGTCGACTCATGTTTTACGGTGTTTTTTTAAGTTTTAGTGAGCTTTTTAAAATGTAAACCATGAACGTGTCTATAAATTAATGTTACATATGAATTTTGAATTTGCGACTTTATTAGGAGCACTCCATTTAAAGCATAAGCTTTCGACCATCATGGGAAGACTTTATAATTTGTACACGGATATATAAGGCCTTTTCACAAAATATTCTGCCCTCGGAAACTTCATTATTGTAAGAACTAAGAAGTATGTATAGAAGGCACACACAAACATTGGTCCAGAAAAAAAGGGCAAAAAAAAAAAGAAAAACAAATTAACAATTATATCAGAGCCAGGTTTTGATCCTGGGACCTGTGGGTTATGGGCCCACCACGCTTCCGCTGCGCCACTCTGATTTATTGAAATATAATATCAAGCAAAATAATAAAGTAAGAAAAATACGAGTGCCTTTTTGACGTTTTCCTTTCTTTCAAAAGAGTGAATGAATATTTCTTTTTTTTTTTTTTTAATTGAAAATTCATGTCATGTTCAGTTTGATATGTGATTTATGAAACCAAATAAAAATGTTTGTAGGAGTGGTAGAGAGACAGTTCTGTAGACATGCTAACCCCAAAAAATCAAAGTGTTGATGTGGTATGTTAATGGCTGTTGGGTTTGCAGTTGCAAACATGTGGGCAAGTTTCTGATGCAAGCTTTGAGTTTAAAAGCAGCTGCACCCACATGTTTGCAACTTTTATTATAAATTCATTATTTAATTCTAATTTTTAAAATTGTATTTACTAAATTCTCTTAATTATAAGAACTAAAATTCTGACTTTTAAAATCATACAAATAAACTACCAAATTTATAAATCACTTTCCATTTCACAATGTATTTTGACTTCAACTTCAGATCTGCTCTACTTTTTGGTGGCTGAAATGGGAAGTTTGGACAAAATAAAACTTCAATATTCAGTGACATCCATTCAAACTTTACTTTTTTACCCCTTTTTTTTAAAGTATTTTCTTATTTCATACTATGATATATAAAAAGTTTTATTTAGCGAGAAGGAATGTGGTGATAAGATTTATCTAATATTGTTTGTTTAGGACTCCCACCTGTCATTCCAATCCTCTCCAAACATTCTGTAAAAAAAAAAAAAATCCTCTCCAAACATAAAATTTGACTCTATTTAGTTTTTTGTTAGTACAAGTTGCGGGAGAGGATTACAATTTCTGACTCTTCTAGAGTTTAAAGCTGTGATGCTGGTGTTGAACTGGTTTACAACAAACAATGAAACTATTGCGCCATTAACCCTTTCAGTTACTTGAATTAAGTTTGAAAGAATTAAATTTAGTCATCCGCTTCAAAATGTATTTTAAATGTTCGTGAATGGTTTAGAAGTAGAATTTCATTTCTATAAGACCTATATAGTTAGAATTTAATCATTTTGGTTCTAAATATTAGATTTTAATCTATATGATTTGATAAAATTTAAAAAATATAATTATGATCATTTCGATGATTAACAAATTAACTAATTAGAAGTTAGTTATTCAAAAGGAAGAGTTAAGTGATTAATTGAACATGAATTCAACAAAAAAAAGTGATTAATTGAACAAAAAAAATATATCATTTATAAATAATAGTGAATTTCTAAGTATATTATAATTCACCTACGGTTATAATTTGGATTACAAATATCCATTTTTAAGATCGCATCCATAATGCTTGTGTTGAATTGGTGTTAAAATTTCCTGGTGGTCATGAGTTCAATTCTCTCCATCTTCCATGGGCATTCTAAAAAAACAGAAAAATTCATACAATTTCGCACCCAAAATCCAATATTAAAAAAACTAAGCAGATTTTTGAAAATAACCAAATTTAGAAAATAATTACATATAATTATTATTTATTATTCTTTTTTTTTTTTTGTTTAGAATAACATCAATTACAATTTTTCAAAAAAAAACAAAAATAAAAGCGTAGATATCATCTCTATCAATTTTTGTCTGTATATAAATATAATTCTGGTGCATAATTCCAAACACAGCCTTTTTCCTTATCTTCCCTTCCACACAACATTCATGGACGACGCCGGCAAATCCAATCGGAGACAAGATCATCCCGGCGGCGAAGACGAACAACAAACAGAGGAGTGCATTTCTCTCTCCGATCTTCCACTCGACAAAGACAAATCCGACGACCACAATTCGGAAACCTTCCGCAAGAATCCACGCAGATCCTCCTCCGAGCCGCTCGATCTGTTCGAGTTCTTCACCACTGGATTCGTCGCCTCTGAAATTTCTCCGGCCGAGGATTTGATCTTCCGCGGCAGATTGCTTCCTCTCAACGATCACTCGGAGAAGAATCTCTCGAAGGAAGAGAGCCGAAAACCGACTGGATTTAGAAAACGATCCGAGTCGTTGTCCGGATTGCAGAGCTCTGTTTCTCGATCGAACAGCGCGAAGATCAATCTCAAGCGGAGTAGCCGATCGCTCGATTACCGCAAGCTATATCGCCAATCGAATTCGATTTTCTCGCCGACGGTTGAATTCGATCGAAAATCTTCGATCAAGAGCGGTTTGAAGGCGGATCCGATGAACAAAAAGGCGTCGTCGAAGCCGCGGTGGTACTTGCTAATGTTCGGAATGGTGAAGTTTCCGGCGGAGATGGAACTCAGCGACATCAAGAGCAGACAAGTCCGCCGCCGTTCTTCGGAAAATTTTCCGGCGAATGAGAATAAAATTAAATTTCAGTGCAACCGGGGCTCCGGCGAGGCGGCTTGGAGAATTCTCCGGGCGCTTAGCTGCAAGAACCACGTTAGTGTAGATGTAACGGCGTCGTTAACTGCGTGAGTTAGTCACATGCATCGCACGCACGCACGTGACAGGCAGTTGCGTTTGGGAATTTAATAATTAAAATGAAAAACGTCATTATGATTCACGTCGAAGGGAAGGTAGTGTACAGTGGCGGATCGTGACTGAAAATGATGGTGCCTTAACAAATGTGTTGGGTGGTACAATAATTTTATTGTTTTGTTATAAATCAGTTCAACGCCAGTGCCACACACACTCGATCTCGAGAATTAGTATTTTTCTCTTTGCCCGACATATATTCAAAAAAAGAAAAAGAAAATGATGGTGTGGTTTCTTTCATTTTTTTTTTTTTTTTTTTTTTTTTTAATTTATTTATTTATTTTGGTTTGGTTTGTTGGCGACAAAGAGGTGAATGAGAATCACGGGAATCCCGACTATGATATATGGAATCGTATTTATATTTTATTAGAATTGTGTGACATATAGTTTTATTATTTTATATGTGATTTTAATTAATATTAATATTTTTCTCCTAGAAGTTTGTTTCTTCTTCGTAAATGCACTTCACCTTGAAAATGATCGAACACAAGTTATGGATTCTCCATTTATTATTCATGCATTTGTCGTTGGATTTGGGTAATATGAAAGGCTTTTTAGTTTTAAAATATGATTCTTTTCATGTTTGCATCATTCAACAGTGCCATGTTTTATTCAATTGTCCCCCTCCTTTTTACCTTGGTCTTGGTGGATGAGATAGAGTAATAGTCGAATGACACAAGTATATGTATATATGGAGTTAACCAAGAGATCATAAGTTTAAATTCGACCACCTCAATTATTATTTGACTAAAGCTTTTAATTGATATAGAGATGGCTCCTAACTTTCAAATATTGTTGTTGTACTAAAAATAAATATTTTATTCTATCCGTCTCTCTCCATTCTTAAAAATTAAAAAAAGTAGTTAACTATCACAAATTTCAAAAACCAAAATGATTATCGGATGAGGATTAGAAAAATTGGATTATGTTAATTACTTATCTAAGGTAAAAGTATGTATCATTAAACTAGTAAATACACAACTTTGAAAAGAAATTTATGTTGAATCCCATTGATGTCTTCACGACGTATCTCTCTTTCTTTATCTTTTCAACGTTCCCTTCACGCAATTTACCAGTAACGAGCTCTATTAATTAAGCCTTCTCCATTATTTTGAGTAGTTAGAAATTAAGAGTTGAAGTAAAATACTCATTTGGATCTGGTTTTTAAGAAAGAAGTTAAAAGACAATAGCTTATTTGAATGTAGATTTATATTCAAAATGATTAATTATTTAAAAAAATTGAAAATTAATTATTAGAAATAAATAGTTAAAAATGAGTTATTTTCAATAATTAAAAATAAATGATTAGAAATAAATCGTCAAAAATGAAGAATTATTTTGAGTAGTTATAAATGAATGATTAAAAATGAGTAGTTATTTTAAGTAATAAAAATGAAAAGTTATTTTAAATAGTTTAAAAAACTTCTTTCGAGAGTAATTAATAAATACTCATTTTAAATATTCATAAATTCGACTGGAAGATTCATGATTACAGTCCAACATAATTCATAATGTGGACTTAGACAACATGATAGGTCCAACCAAGGCTCTTCTTGAGTCCAATAATTCCCCCTATATTATTATACATAATGTGAATTCTGAAATTACTGAGAAGCGTAAGAAGGAATTTTATGTTCCTCACTCACTCTTATGCAAATCAAATCATTTCTTCCATATTATGATTCCCATAAAATCATGTCTTCAAAGGATAATGATTTCATAGCCAACTTTATATATGCAATCATTCAACATTACAAACCAGAGTCCACAACCAGGAAATAGGTATTCTACAACAAATAGTGCCAAAGTTTAGATCTCATAATGAAATGAAACACGAATGTACAGATGATGCAGACTCAAATGAAGAAAGAAATAGTCGTTAAAAGTGAGTATAGCTCAACTGTCATACCGAATGGGTTAACAATCACAAGGTCTTTGGTTTGATACTCGATTTTAACTTCAGTACTAGCAGCAGACCCTTTTTTTTCCTTCTTTCACTTGCTGTTATCTATCCTCGTTTTCATATCATGAGACTTAATAGTTGGTCAGGAATAATCTAATCTAGGCCAATGCCGAGGAATGAATGAACAAGAATCCTACAACAAACAAGCGACCTAGAAGTCCAAGGGAATAGCAATTATTTTAGTTCTTGCCCACTATAAATAAACGGTTTAAAGAAAAAGTAATTAAGATAATGTTTTTTTTTTAATAACGTAACTAGTAACGGACAAGCATATAATGTTATATGACATACGACTCTACAATATTTGGATGTTAAAAAAATCTGTAGAAAATTAATATTTAGGTATGTGATCACCATAGATTGAACTCATTAGTTCCCCTGAGTATTAATTCAAAACTATTCTAGTTCTGTTCTGGTTCTGTAAGAATAGCACCGATGAAACAACAGAAGAGACCTTTGTGACCTCTGTAGACAGAGTAAATTAATTATCAGGCTTCGAGAGGAACATACAGAAAGTAATTGTAAAAGAGGAATATAATAGTCAGGTCTATAGAACAAGAAACATTTCTTTTCAACAAGAAGGGCCTGGAGAAATAGTTAAAAGGGCAATCTTTTAAATATTAAACGTTTACGCCAAAGCAGCCCACATGTATCTTCGACCAAGAGGATACATGTTCAAATCCCTCCAGCCCTATATATTCAAAAAAAAAAAGTCCAATGTTTAACAATCAACAACATAGAAGCTAATCTAATATTCGAAACCTCGATCATTTAGACTGCAATAGAGACATGCAGGAACTGATAGAAAAAGATCATGGAAAATATTAATGAAATTTCTACATCTCTACAATTTGCAAGAACTCCAAGCCTTCTACATAAGTTTTTTGTGATAGGTATAGCATTGTTCATTGGTGAAGCCCAAAGAATTCAGTAATGTACAACCATATTATACCAGGAAAACCAAAGTCATACGTTCATAAATGAAATCAATGGAAAATGATAGACAACTTGCACGAACCACGAATCTAAAGTTACAAGCTAAGCCGGTACAATCGAACCTAAAACACGCACCTCACTGAAAATACAAGGTAAGGAACACATAATAATCTGCAAGGAAACATACCTTTAAAGGTTTCAGTTGCATGTATAGACTCCAGACTCAAACTTGTGATCTGTCTCGTAGAAGTCTGTCTTACCCTCAGTAGCCGGCCGTAGAGAAATCCCAGATAGCGATCTGTAACTTTGAGCTGAAAATTTCACATAAGCAACCACTTCAAGTTCTTCTTCTTCATCTTCCTCATTCTGATCCACAGGCATCCTAGCTCTCAATCGACCAGGAGAACCCTTTAAAGGAATCTCAGGAACATGCCATTTCAATTCTTTTTCTGACCTATTCAAAACAGCTTTGGGAGACACCTTTAACAATGTAGGATCAACAGGTAGCTTTAGAGTAAAAGTCACATCTTTCAAAGGTAATGGCAAATCAGGGTTCGCAGCGTACTGAATCATCACGGAAAGTAAAGTTCCACTATGACGTTGTATGAGACGAACTCTCAAAGGCAATGGGGTTAATCTAGGTAGCAAACTATACTTGATAACTGGTATAGGTTCATTTGAAGGCGCTGTTCGCACATGAAATATTCCATTTCCAAGGCTACTAATGCGAGAACCCTGCATGACAAATCGCTTAACCAAAGCTGTATCCTCGACGCGAAATGAAAACTCTGTTTCTTTGCCATCCGAGGTTTTAGGTGGCAAAGTTTTCAAATATATAACTCCCATCATTCCTACTCTTGCCAACAGGGATTCTCTAAACTCTGCACTAATCTGTTCGATAATATACATTTCGGGACCCTTCATTTCAGTTTTAGTGACCAGGTTCTCAAGTGGCGTTGCAGTACCACTAGCATCAGCAACAGCTGGTTTCGCATCACTTCCGGTCTGCAACAGTTCCAACCCACCAAGGCCTTCTGATTTTTTAACCTTCTTAGATTCCACGAACTCAGATGGATCCAATCCTCCACCCCAAGCATCACTGAAGCCCTCAAAAGTTTCTTCCATGGTAGCTTGATCAGTACTGAATTCAATACCACCATAGTTTCCTTCAAATCCCTCCACACCAATATGTGTTGATTGGGTGGCTTCCGCAGGAGGCAATGTAGTCACCTCAAGACCCGCCAACACCATAGTCAAATCCGTAGCAGAAGGTTCCTTATTCTTCTTGAACCCGCTCACGAGCTCTTCAGGCTTGTTAATCATGTCACTTGCTGCAAATGGATCCTGCTCAGCAGCAGGCTCCTCAGTCTTCTGCTGCTGCTGATCCTGTTGCTCAATGACACTCTGAGTGACAGGAGCAAGTGTCACAGCTATTTCATCCCCAGCTTTGAGAGTCTCCGCAGGTAGCTCAAATCGCGCACTCGAAAACGCCTCCACATTGGCTTGATGATCAATCGAGTAAACCTCCACGGTATTCCAACTATCAGCCCCACGAATCTTATTCTCTGTATCCAATGCCGAATGAACCATCTTCGCAAGACCATCAGCATGCATCGAAGCAAGCATAGCCGCTAGGCGAATATTACTAACACCCCTCAAAACAATATCCAACGCCATGTAAATCTCAGCATACTTCCGGCTAAGCTTCTCAGGCGTGACATCAACACCACGACAAGCTGTAACAACGACGCTGACAGCTTGATTCACAATGTGAATGCACTCAAAGACATTAACAGAATTATCTTGATCAGCAGTAGTGATGCCAAGTACATAGATGCCATTGACAAGGCGATAAACAACTCGATAGCGGCTCTCGACGCCAACGATAACCTGACCATTAGAGGCGGCCAAAGGGTCATCACCAAGGGAGGCAATCGAGTCGGCGAGCGAGGAATCATCGCCGAGGACGGTGGACGCGTGGTGGCTCTGGTGCTTGGTAGCAGCAAAGGCCAATCGGGTTTGGCGGAAACAGGAAAGGGCAACTAGGGCTCGAGGGGGAGGGAACCATTCGCGGGTTTGAAGGAGGATATCGGATCCATTAGCAGGTTGCAGAGCTATGGCTAAACAGGACATGGCGAAATGATGGATCCAGATCTGATTGCGATTGATCCAAGGCTTTGAAAAGGGGGATTGTGATCTATGATTCTAGGGTTTAGGGGTAAACAGAAATGAAATTGAATACATACTTGAATTTGAATGGGGATTGATCTTGAATTGCGGTTCTTCTTCTTCTTCAAGATCGTTGAATGTTGTCGCCGGCGGAGAGAGAGAGATCGGAGACGGTGCCGAGATTGGAACGACGGACTTTGATTTGGGCTTCTCAACTCAAATTAGAGCCCAGAGATGTAAATATTAGAGCTAGCCTAATTTTCTTTGAAAATTTTAAATATACTTTTAAAAAAAAATAATAATAATAATAAAAACAAACAAACAAATTGGGTATAGTATTACTATTATTATTTTCTAATTTTTAAATTGGGAAAGAGTACCACAAATTTAATGATTTTTTCAATTTTAAGGTCAAATTGCTAATCGAATTGATCAAATCAATTTAACAAATAAAGCAATTAAATCAATGTCCAATAAAAGGCAAAACAATTGGTTTGATTTTCTTTAGTTTTTAAGTCAAACCGAGAATCGATCTGATCCAATTAAATTGACAAAAAGAGGAACCGAGTCAATGTCTATAAATAACAAAATCATTAGTTTGATTTTATTTGATTCGATTTCTCTATGGTTTAATTCTTTTTACTATTTTACTTTCAACCTCCATTGGAATGTTTTTAAGTTTAATTAATTTACAAAAAAATGAAAGAAAATACATCAACATTGGTTTTTTTTTTGTTCTTACAAATATAAATCAAACTAATTCAATAACAAATATAAATCAAACTGATTCAATAACTTTTGGTTTAGATTAGTTAGATTTTATCATATTTCGATTTTTATTATCACAAAGGTAATGATATTACTTTTCTTAGATAAGTTGAGAATTAAATTCCGAATTTAGATTTGAATCGAATTATAACCAAGCCAAGAGGATAAGATGTTTACTCATCTAATTTATAAAATAGCTAAAATTATTTTCCTTTAAGGGTCGTTTACTTTGAAGTAATCAGGATAACTAGAATCTTCTAATTCACGGAATCTCATATGTCCGGAATTCTAGATGTACGGTATTTTTAGATCACCTTGTTTATTTTATAGTAATATTTGTACAAGTATTTAGAAAAATTTATTTATTTTATAAGTTTTTATTTATGGAAATATCTTAAATGCCATCATAGCTTAATTTACACATTAATTTATGTAATTAAAATCTATATAACGTATTCTTTTTATTAATTTGAATATTATATTTTAAAATAAATTTACTCAAAAATTAAAATTCATTTATTAGTTGAACAAGTAAAAATTTGCTAAATATATAAATAAGAGATAATTATATTTGAAACATATAACAAAAATAAACCTACTTTAATTTTTTGTTGAAAATAATCCAAATATTATTCAATTTAATGCATATTATTTTAAAATAAAATATAAAATATAAATATAATTAATTATGTATACTTAATTGTTAATGCATAATAATTAAGAATATATTATTATATATTAAGGTACAAACTACACATAAAATTGACAAAAAATTAAAAATTAAAATTAAAATAAAATCAAGAGGGCAAAAATGTCATTTACAGATACCCTCTAAATGGGTATCTTAAAAACCCATGTTAGAGGAGGACATCCAAAATGATGTTTAATGGGTATCTTAGGATGTTGAGCATCGCAGGATACTTAGATTTGTTCAATTCATGTAAAATAAATGTGGTAATCCAGATGCTCACCTCATGAGAATCTAAGATTACCATGAAGTAAACGATCCCTTAATGAACGACTAAAATAAGTTTTGAAGAAGAGTGGGAGAATTTTTTCATCGAAAGGGCCAGTGACATAATTTATTGTTTGATTGTAAACTAGTTCAATATAATGGTCACATATTCGTTCTCGATCTCTGATTTGAAAAAAAAAAAGAGAGAGAATTCTTCTTTTCAAAATAGTCTTATTAACTTTCACCAAATTTACAAATCTGTCTAGTCCAACATTTAAATTTGTTATTATTTTTTTTATAAAAAAAATGTTATTATTTGCCTGGGAAAACTCAGCAATGCTATTGGGCTAATTTCTGGGTTTTTTCAAGCCCATTATGTTGCTTTGTAGGCTTTCTAAAACTTACATGAATTCTTTGAAGTCAGGTTCTTATATTGGAACGACTCATTAAATTTCATGGGCTGCATTTTGGGCTTTTCAAACATCCAAATTATATCTCGGTACGTGTTTGGATAATGTATGTCAAGAGATAACAACCACTATATATGTCCCCCAGCAAAGACGATATACATCCATTAAACGTCTCTGTCATCCTTCAATGTGTTCAACATTCGTTTGTGCGCGCATTATTTGTAGAGTGATATGCATACGATTATTGAGTTCTCGTCCAAAGACAACTTTTCCTCAATAAACGATATTAGAATGGATAGGGGCGTGTTGCATATGATATCAAACCACGCTTGTTGTGTAATTTGTGTAAATATCGCCCTCGTCCCATCTACCATTAAAGAACACGGAAACAAATGTAGTTGACATTCTAAAATTTAAACTCGAAGTTAGAGTGGAAATGACGGATAAAAAAAGTTGGTGGAAGGCAAAAATGTTAAACTCAAATAACATTGTGTAAGAATTAAGGTGTGAGAGAGTAACAATGATGGAAAAAAATGGAAAACCCAATAAACTTGTAAAAAAATGGATTTAATTGTTAAAATGTTAAAAAAAGAATTTAATTTGTTAAATGAAATCTTGCAAAATGACGTGTGTATTTTGGCCAACTAATAAAGCTAAAAGTAGGGGTGAACATGGGTTGGGTTGGGTTGGGTTGAGGTGATTTTCAACCCAACCCAAAAGTTTGGGTTGGTCAATTCTCCAACTCAACCCAACCCAAATAAAGACACAACCCAAACCAACTCAACCCTTTATTTTCGAGTTGGGTTGGGTTGGGTTATCGGGTTCATAGATTTGCAATTAATGCCATTTTTTTTATTCTTATAAACTTAGGACAAACATTAACATAAGTGTATTGTTATTGCAAATGCGAAATTCAAGTCTACCTAAACCCTAAAAAATAAAAGTCTAACAATAATAATAAAATAAAATAAATATACATATACATATAATATAAATAATTAAATAACATAATAATTATTATATTGGTAAAAATATATATTTTTTAAACTAATTGATAAATTCGGGTTGGTCGGGTTGGGTTGGGTTGATTTTAAGTCAACCCTTGACCCAACCCAACCCATCAAAATTTCATATTTTGAACCCAACCCAACTCATTTATGTATTCAACCCAACCCAATACATTATTATTTTATTTTTATTTATTATTTTTTTTTTTGGCGGTTAAACTTACTCCCTTAAATGGTGGAGTTAATGATGTATTTAATTTGACAAAATGAATGAATAAGAGAGTTACTCTCTCAAATGATAGAGTTAATAATGTATTTAATTTTGAAAAACGTAGAAATTGGAGAGAGGTAAAATTGGAATGATTTAATTCTCCCTCACCATTCAAAACACATTTTAGACATGGCTCTTAATTATTTTCTCCATTACACATTTCCTCTAATATTTCTCAAAAAGTAGATAAATAGTGGATTTTTCCTTATTATTTCGTGTTTGGTCTTTCTTCTTAGGGAGATTCTTTTCGAATTTGTGGTTTTTCAATAATATGAGAAATGATAATAAATGTCTATTTCACACATGCTTATTACGATATTGTCTACTTCAACTTTTTTGTATTTATATGATATTATTAATTTTAAATATAATTTTTTGTGAACCATTATAGACAATTATGTGTTTTAATGATTAAAACAATCTTGAAAATTTTAAAGATAATGATTTAGTCTTTGATAATTATTTATTTAAAATTAATTTTGTGTAAGTTGGTTCATACATTATGAATAAAGTTTTGCGAAATTAATTTTCGTTCTGTCGGAAAAAATCTTATACTAGTGAAGATAATAATGATTCTCATTAATGTGAGTCTTTTGATTGCATTTGTAACATTTTTCTTTCTTTTTTTCTTTTATATAACAATATTAAAAAAAAAAAAGGAGATCTAAATATGTAACTCATAATTATTAGATGGTATAATTATCTAAATAATTGGTTGAAAGATTTGACCTTTTAAAATTAATTTTTTTATCTTACCGCGTGCTTTCACGTTTTTCTTGCAAATTATATTTTGTATACTTAAATCTTTTAAACATTGTTTGTGTTTTGTATGAAAGAGGAGTACTAAAAAAATGTATAGAACGAGGAGAAAATAATTTTTTTCTAGATTGTTGTTTAAAATTATTACTCGAATCTTTTTTTTTTTTTAATGAATTTGATTATTTAATGCTATCTTTTGCATGTATTTTCCTCATATTATTTTAACTTATTGATTCCTTTGCATGATTATTATATATTTTTTTTTATGACAAGATAGTTTACGTGCACTTCGACTAATATCATATGATATACTGCGAGATCTTATAACATTTAAATATTATTATTTTTTTTAAAAAATAATTCTTAAATGAATGACTACCATAAATTAAACCTTGTCACCTTAAACACCCAAAAACACTTTTTTAACTCATTTATTTTTTATGAAATAAAAACATTGTATTGCTAATATTTTATAATTATTAAATTTATCTTAGTCCAATATAATTTTTTTTTTTTTGAGATTACGACAATCAGGGGTGAGGGAGACTCGAACCCAAAATCTCTAGGTCATTAGGTATACATTGATGCCGAAATTGAGCTACTGCCTTTCATAAAATAAAATTTTTAACATTTTTTTTCGGTTTTCTAACTCAATTTATTGGTAATTAGTAGTAAGCAAGATACTATGAATTTCTTTCTCCAAACTTTCCTATCAAATATCAACCACTCCCTTCTATTCCTATTAAACAAAATTTCCTACCTCTTCTATTTTTAATAGTTACCAACATTTTATATCAAATAAGATTTTTTGCTACTTAACTTTCATAATAGATGGATGATGCCATTAATTATCTTATTTATTGTTAATTCATAAATAAATGTGATATTTAAAAAATAAAAAACAAAAAAAAAACAAAATGATAAACTATTTGAAGGTAACATGCAATTTCATAAAAAAAAATGTCAAACGTTTTTCACGTTTTCGTAAAATAATATAACATATTGCTTGATCTCATAAAAAAATCTCAAGTGGAACTAATTTTCTTTTAATTAAATTAACAACTTGTCCTTCTAAATTTATTCAAGTTTCATAAATACACAATTTTATATTCGTACCAGCTAGTGGCTATTATCAGTTATCACCGACTGATGAGGATAAGGTTTCCATTAAATTCCGTGGATAAGACACTGGACGTGGACGTTGACTTTCTTAACGTTACACGTTACCGTTTGTTTTTTTTCTTTTTTAATTTTTATTATATATTTTTCGTAGCGACAAAAATGTGGTAAAAAATTGCATCTATACCACATTTTTATCAAAAATTAGTTTGTAGAAAAATTCCAAATGATTGAGTAATGATTGAGTTCAATCATTAATTATTGATTGAGTAGTGATTGATGAGTTCAATCAATTAACAAACTGATTGAGTTCAATCACTAGTTATTGATTGAGTTCGATTGTGTTCAATCATTCCAAATTTTGCTATAAACCAATTTTTGATAAAAATGTGCTATAATTTTAATAGATGATCTTAAAATTGGAGTAAAAATTCTTTTTTTCCTAATGTGTTATTATTAAGTTTATTACTCTTGTTTACGTTACAATTTCCACATGCCACTCGTGTTGCGATAAAATAATGAAAATAAGACTAGATTTTATTTTTTTAAAAATATAAAATCCATTTAAATAAGGTGTCTAATGGCAAAATCAAAGTATCTGATGAATCAATAATGCGATTGATTATTTAATTTATTGTTAATTCATTTTCATTCTCGTATAGGAGTGACCAAGAGGGTTAGGTAGGTAGTTTGAACTTTTCAAAAAATTTAAATTAGTTAATTTCTGTAGGTAGGAATGTAACTCAAATATATTTTAACATTATATGTAAATAAAACGGCGATCCAATTTAAAATTGGTTGTTTTTTAACCTATTAGTTGATCATGTTTATGGATGATGATGTGTTGGTTGGTAATCTAATTCAACATTATAATTACAATTTTAATTCTAAAAATTGTCTTTTATTTATTTAAAAACAGTACAGTACTTTTTATATAAAATTATGATTCTCCTTCCTCAATTTATACTTAAAAAAAATTACATTTATATGACACTTTTCAAAATTTGTAAGTTTTTAAATTCAAATTTGGTCATCGAATTAAATTTTTTAGACATATTAACTCTACAAATGGTTGGGTTGAATCGAAAAATAACAATAAAAAAGTGAGATATTATTTGGTATTTAAAATGAAAATTGTATTTGTGGTATAGAAATAATGAGCCATATGTTTTCAAAATAATAATAAAGAGCCATGTGTACACATTTTTTTAATACACCAGATCTGTTCTTGGATACCCATATGTTGGTTTTAATTAATGAGCTGGTAATTAAATTGAATATAATATGGTTGAAAGAGTTGAGTTGTTACACTTTAAATAGGAGGGTTCCAAACCATTCATTCAGATCACAAGTGTACAAAACACACCCTTCCTTCTTTGCCAAAGCTTTCCCAAATCCTTGCAAGTCATACTTTCCAGAAGCTTTGGTTTCCATTTGGTTTTTCTTTTTTATTATTTATTTTTTTATTATATATATAAGTTTTTGTTGGAGATATTCATCTCGTGGCAATGGTCCGAGTGAGTATTCTTCAACATCTTTATAAAAGATATGAGTTAGTACTCTTTTCATTGTTAATTTATCTTTGAGGTTGCAATCTCATATCATCTAATTAATTGGTATCGGAACTTAATGTGGGAATGACCCCCAAATTCCGATCCTACTCAAAAGATGCTTTGAATTTTAAAGAGTGTAGATCCTATCCGTATAAGTTCGAATTTGAACTCAAAGCGGATATTTCGGTTCATAAATTTCAATCCAATTCAAGATGATCTTCCTTATATGACTTTCATTTTGAGGGATATATTGGAGAAATTGGCAATTGTCTCACATAAGAATTGTTCAACACCTTGATAAAAATAATAAGTTATTTTTCATATTATCAATTGATTTTGAAGTTGAACCGCATATCATCTAATAAGTTTCCATTTGATTTGAGTAGTGTTTGAAGAACAAAAATGGTAGGGCCTACAAGACCTCGATTTGTGTTATTTGGCTCTTCCATAGTTGAGTTAAGCTTTAGCGAGGGTGGATGGGGTGCTAGTCTTTCCCATTTGTATGCCCGAAAGGTATAATTCTCCACTCAAAATACAGTTTTTAGTCGAGGTTTGAAATCTAATTTTAATTTAGTTTTAATATTTTTCAAATTAAATATTTTTATTTCTGTTATTTTAGTAAAATTAGTTATACAAATGTAATATTGACTATAATAATGATTAGATTAATTTTAAAGTTTAATATATTGATGAATTAATTATTTTTGCACGTGTATTTAATATTTAAAGAAAATTATTATAAAAATAAACTAAATTAAAAGAAATATACCTGTTTCAAAAAAAAAAAAAAAAAAAATTAAAAGAAATATACAATGACAAAAAAATGAGTCTTATTAAAATATAAGGTAAAAATCTTTAATTTTAAAATTTACTCATCAAATTGAAATAACATCCTAAACTTTGCAACTAAAAAGGTAATTTTGTGAGTTGACTTTTAATTTAATAACTTTTTATATTCATGAATTTAACTCATAATAAGTTTCACTTTTCAATGTTCCATTATTGTTCTCTTTTAATTTAATTTTAGGAGTTTTTGTTATGTTCATTGCAATTTTTTTTTTTTTTTTTTTATTCAACTATAGTTGGAGAAAGATTTAAATTCATGATTTTAATTATGATAAATGTCGTTAAGTTAATTTTGAGTTGAAATGGATTAACACCGAACAAAATAATCAATTGCTTGATCCATTCGGTTCAATTTTCTTAATTATTGTTACTAAAAAAAACATGAAGAGCCTTTGTTGAGTTCCAACCACCATAGCCCCTCAGTGTAATATATTTTAGAAACTTTTATGATATGACCTTGGAAAAGTGGATTAAGTATTATATTCTTATTTGATTCATAAATTGTAATTTAAATTTATTGATGCAACACCTCAGGCAGATCTAACATTGAGAGGCTATGGTGGTTGGAACTCAACAAAGGCTCTTCAGGTTTTGAATGATGTCTTTCCAAAGGTATCTACAAATTTTCTAGTGTTTTCATAACCAAAAACACATATTTAAATCCATAAATTGTTGATTTAATTAAAAAAAAAATAGTATATGAAATTTGACAAAATTACTTTGATAATATGTATGATCAGGATAGTCCCATCAAACCCGATTTGGTGATTGTGTATTTTGGTGGTAATGATTCCATGCTCCCAAATCCTTGGGGCCTTGGTGCTCACGTGCCACTTCCTCAATTCATATGCAACATAGAGGCTATTGCTTGCCATCTCAAGGTAAAAAAATTTTTTAGTACAAACTAAGGAACGAGATTATAAATATCGATTCCAATGATCGTGAAGTGAAAATAGTTAACACCAAATCAGATAACTAATCGCCCCATCAGAATCATTCATTTTATTTTTTATTTTTTTTAAACAACCATTAGATTAGAAAATTTTAAATACCAAATATTTTTGTTACCAGTATATATTTATTTTAATTGAATTATTACTCTTGTTTTTTTAGTATTATTATTCTTGTTTTTTTAGCTCTATTATAA
>JBBMEF010000008.1:8794231-8808925 GCA_037832685.1 Sicyos baderoa | reverse complement strand
CTAATTTGTTTAGGGGTTTTCCACGTAAAATCATTGTGTCGTTCTTTCTCTTCTTCCTCTTCATTATTATTATTATTATTATTATTATTATTATTATTATTCAATGATTGTTACCATCAAGAAAATAAAAAAAAATCTAAGAATTTATATTTTAGTAAAATAACTTTGAGATTTTAAGTGATTCTGACGTATTTTGATGGGTTGTAATTGAGACTACTAACTTTAAAACATGCTTATTTAAAAGATTCGTGTTCGAAATTGTGGAGAAGTTCTTAAACTTTAAATACTCTCCAAAGTTAATTTGACCCATTTTCATCAAAAACAACTTCTAAATGTTTGAAAATATATACTTATTAAGTGACATAGTAGTTTTAAATTTGAAAAATATTTAAAATGTATTATTCTTTTTGAAAATGCTTGCATTTTGCTACCAAAATCCAAATATTAAAAGGGAGAACCATTTTTTGAGTGTCTATAAATAATTTCAGTCCTCAAGAACACACAGCCATTTCCATGTCTTCCGTCCACACAATGTTGATCGACGACGCGAGCGAATCGAATCCTCCAACCTCACAACAACACGATCACGAACACGAATCAGATGAATCTCTCTCCTTCTCCAATCTTCCACTCGATGATCCGAAATCCGACGAACGCACACCAGAAACCTTCCGCAAGAATCCTCGCAGATCGTCTTCCGAGCCTCTAGATCTCTTCGAGTTCTTCAGCGCGGGATTCATCGCCTCCGAGATTTCTCCGGCAGAGGATCTGATCTTCCGCGGCAGATTGCTTCCTCTCAACGATCACTCTCGGCTTCGATCGGAGAACAATTTCTGGAACGAACCGTCTGGATTCAGAAAACGGTCCGATTCGTTGCCTGGATTGCAAAGCTCTGTCTCCACGAAGATCAATCTCAAGCGAAATAGCCGATCGCTCGATTACCGCAAGCTCTATCGTCAATCGAATTCGATTAATTCTGAAATTGATCGTGGATTTAAGGCGGATCTGGTGAGCAGAAAGGCGTCGTCGAAGCCGCGGTGGTACTTGCTTATGTTTGGAATGGTGAAGTTTCCGGCGGAGATGGAGCTTAGTGATATTAAGAGCAGGCAATTCCGGCGGAATTCGGCGGCGATTTTGCCGACGACTGAGAACAAAAGTAGGTTCCAGTGTGGCCGGAGCTCCGGCGAGGCGGCTTGGAGGATTCTTCGAGCGCTTAGCTGCAAGAACGACGCTAGTGTAGATGTAACGGCTCCGTTAACTGCCTGAATTGTGTGTCATGTGCATCGCACGTGACTGCCGGTTGCATTCGGCAATACCGCGGGAAGGGTAGTTTGGGAATTTGAAAGTTGAAATGAAAATTTAGGTAAATTATAAGTTTGTTTCTAGACTTTAATCTTCAATTTTGTTCCAATTATTTGAAGGATTTTTAAATGTAATTCAGTTTAAAAACTAAAAAAATTAGTCAATATAGTTTAATAACATTTAATTTATTTTTTTAATCATTTTTAGTAATTTAAAAATTGATTATTTATTATTTATGTGTCAACTATGACAATGTAAATTAAGTGATTGATTTTACAAAAGATATTACATTAACTTACATATGAATAATTTATTTTTATGTATATAATTCACAACGATTACGATAATTAATATTTAGATTTTATTAGACTATGAGACCAGTTTTAGTTTTTAAAATTACTAAGATTTTTTTTTTTTTTTAAGTTATATAAATTATATTTTAATTTATAAAATTATAGAGACTAAATACTAATTTTCTTCTTATATAAAGACTAATTTCTAATTTCATTGACAATTAGGAACCGAACTTGTACTTTAAACCATCCTAAAGTGATTTAGTAATCAAAGAAATTTTTGTGATGTTTTTAATAGGTTCAATCTATGGTGATCACTTACTTAAGAATTAATTTGAGTTTCTTTAATATCATAATGTTGTAAGGTCATGTGGTATGTACGGTAAAATTAATTGAGGTATGCGTAAGTTATAGGTAAAAAAAAAAAAAAAAAAAACACATAATTTATGATGAAAATTTTCATTATGCTTCACGTCGAAGGGATGGTAGTGTATGGTGATGGTGCGCTCTCTTTAAAATCTAATTTAATTTTTAAAATTATTTATTTATTTTATTGTTTTTAAGAATTGGTTTGGTTCGTTGGTGAGATGGAGATGAATGAGAATCACGGGAATTCCGACTATGGTATATGAAATCAAACTTATATTTATTAAAATTATTTGACACATAGTTTTCTCTGTGTTTGTAATTAATATATATATATATATATAATATATATATTTTAATGCACTTCACCTTGAAAATGATCGAACACAAATTCTGGCTTCTCCATTTATTATTATTATTCATTTCTTTGTCGTTGGGTAATATGAAGTCCTTTTTTTAATTTTAAAATATGATTCTTTTTATGTTTCAAATGATTGCATAGTGGCATGTTTTATTGAAGTTGTCCCCCCGTCTCTTTTTTACTTTGGTGGATTGTCTTCATATTAAACTTTGGGATTGTTTGAACCAACCATAAATTTTGGGTCTAAAAGTTGATTAATTTATTGAGAAATAACTATAGTTTTAATTGTCATGAAACATATTCATAAGATCTCGAATAGGCTCTAACATCATAAGATCTCAATTTTAAGATGTGTCCAACTTGTCAATTAATTTTGGGATGAATTTCGTTTTTATTTAATATTACTCAACATTACCTAAGACAAAGTGACATTTAAAGAATAGTAGAATAATAACAATATTTGACCATTCTATTTTCTTAACACAAAACGACGCCATAGAAAGAGATTACATGAATACATTTTTTTGATACAACAATATTAGAGGAATGAAAATTTGAATTTATAACCTCATGATTACTAGATTGTACAATATATACTCTTATGGGCATAAACTTCAATTGTATTAGAGCAACATTTATCATTGTTTTTTTTTGTAATCTCAACACCATAAAATAAATTAATAAAAACTATTTTTTATTTATTGAATTTTGAAAATTTATAGAGTATTTTATAAGGTTAAAAATAAACAGTTTATTTTCATATACCTTTTAATTTACTAGTTTCCACATTTTAAAAATAAATTTCAATGCTGGTCTAAACATATTTCACTAATTGCTGTTTTTCAAAAGCATTTTCTAATCAACCTACATTTCTCGACTAATAGGTAATACGGTTTCTATATCTACAAACACGTTTGTTTGTCATATTGTCAAATTTAAAAACATTTAATTTTACAAAAAAATTCTTGAGATAGACTTAAATATCGAAGCTTATCGACCGATAGATAAGAACTTTATGGAGCATCGCCTTGATGTGTGTGTTTTTTTTTATATAATTGAACATTTGAGCTTCCCCACTATATAAATTCAGGGCACTCATATTCGTCCCAAAATCTGAACTTGTGAGACAACAAAAAGTTTTACAATTAAGTTCATCATAAATTTCAAATCTGACATATAAAAAGAATATATTTTGAAGACGTCAAGCCTCTGGCATATGAAAAGAATATATTTTAAAGACGTCAAGCCTCTACCAATAAGGCCGCTCCCTTGAAAATTGGTATATAATCTTGATGTTTAGCTTAGCTAACATGAATTGACATATGTTTCGACTAAGAAATTACAGGTTCAATTCGTCCAAATATTCTTCAACTAAAGAAAAAGAAAAAGAAAAAGAAACTTCACATATAACACGATTTACCAAAATAGTATTGAGTAAGCTTCATACATTATAATGGTTTTGTGAAAGATTAATGATTATTTCATCCACGCCGAGTTTAATGTCAAGTAGACAACATCATAGGTTCATCAAAGGCGTCCAATAAATCAATAATTCACTGTACTGAAGTGAAGCGTATGAAGGAATTTTATGGTCCTCACTTTTAAGCAAATTATATTTCTTCCATATTATGATGCCCATAAAATCATGGCTTTGTACTTTATACACCCCAAATCATGCAGTCATTTAAAGTAGTACAATTTCATTATGCCCCATCTAGATAGATATCTCTTATTTCGCTATGAACATTTCTAACCAAAAAGTACACTCTCCTACAATATGAATGTGTAGAGTGACTCTACTTGTGACACATAAAATTACGTGACACCAAATAGTGCCACATATGTATATAAGTAGAGTGTTGATAGGGTTGTGCGCCTTAGAAGAGTTCTGAATAATATAATGGGTTATGTAGGCAATGAGTTAGAGAGTTTGTTAAGGATTTTAGTTATAAATAGAGAGTTGAGTAAAGGGAAAAACATCCAAAAATATTGAGTGAAATCTTGTGGGTTCAAGAAGAGTATTCTCTTGAGAATGGGAGGTTTCAAGTCCTATTAAAAGTTGGTTATTTAGTACTTCTTTTATCTTTCGAAATAAATCTAGATCTTGGATCTTATCAATCTCTGCACATTCATGTGTAGAGAAGTATTTCTCTTTCTAACCAGCAGAAAGAAGGATCAAATTCAATGTTTAACAATCAGCATCTAGCAAAAAAACTAAGGTAATATTCGAAATCTACATTAGTTAGATAACAATAGACGTGTAGGAACGGATATAAACAGATAGCTACAAGTATTATTGGTATTTCAACATCCCTACAATTTGCGAGTTTTGTGAAAACGGAATCAACAATCAATTGTAAAGAACGTGAGACAAAACATGATGATTTATATAGTTCACTAACCGTGTGTTACTTACGTCCACGAGCAGAGATCTTCGCTCGCTGACCGAGCAGCGAGACCCCCAACTAAGTAATCATGGGTATCATAGTTCAAGACATATCTCAACCGTAAGAATCCTAGCCTCCTACATAAGTTTCTTGGCTTAGGTCAAACATAGTTTTCATTGGTGAAGCCCAACGAGTTCAGTAACGAACAATCATATTATACCAGGAAAACCAATCTCATATGTTCATAAATGAATCAATGGAAAAATGAAGGACAACTTCCAGGAGTCCCAAATCTAAATACAAGCTAAGAACAAAAAAACCTAAAACACATACCTCACTGAAAAATATGAGGAAAGAAAAAAAAAACATCTGAAAGGACAAATACCTGCAAAAGCTTCAGTTGCAAGTATAGACTCCAGACTCAAACTTGTGATCTGTTTCATAGAAGTCCGTCTTTCCCTCAGTAGCCGGTCGTAAAGAAATCCCGGATAGTGATCTATAACTCTGGACTGAAAACTTCACATAACCAACCACTTCAATTTCTTCTCCTTCATCTTCCTCGTTCTGATCCACGGGCATCCTTGCTCTCAATTGACCAGGAGAACCCTTTAAAGGAATCTCAGGAATGTGCCAGGTTAATTCTTTTTCAGACCTATTCAATACAGCTTTTGGAGATACATTTAACAATGTCGGATCAACCGGTAGTTTCAGAGTAAAAGTAACATCTTTCAGAGGTAATGGCAAATCAGGGTTTGCAGCATACTGAATCATCACAGAAAGTAAAGTTCCGCTATGACGTTGTATGAGACGAACTCTCAAAGGCAATGGTGTTAATCTAGGCAGCAAACTATACTTGATAATTGGTATGGGTTCATTTGAAGGCGCTGTTCTCACGTGAAACAATCCATTTCCAAGACTACTCACACGAGAACTCTGCATGACAAATCGCTTAACTGAAGCTGTATCCTCAACACGAAACGAAAACTCGGTTTCTTTATCATCCGTGGTTTTTGGTGGCAAGGTTTTCAAATGTACAACTCCCATCATTCCTACTCTTGCCAACAGTGATTCTCTGAACTCTGCACTAATCTGTTCGATGATATACATTTCGGGACCCTTTCTTTCGGTTTTACTCACCAAGTTCTCGAGTGGTGTTCCTATACCACTAGCATCAGCACCAACCACTTTGGCATCACTTCCGGTCTGCAAGAGTTCCAACCCACCCAGGCCTTCAGATTTTTTAACCTTCTTAGATTCCACAAACTCAGATGGATCCAATCCTCCTCCCCAAGCATCACTAAAGCCCTCAAAAGTTTCTTCCATAGTAGCTTGATCAGTACTGAATTCTATACCACCGTAGTTTCCTTCGAATCCCTCCACACCAATATGTGTTGATTGGGTCGCCTCCGCAGGTGGCAATGTTGTCACCTCAAGACCCGCCAACACCATAGTCAAATCCGTAGCAGAAGGGTCCTTGTTCTTCTTGAACCCGCTCACAAGCTCTTCAGGCTTGTCAATCATGTCACTTGCCGCAAATGGATCCTGTTCAGCAGCGGGCTCCTCAGTCTTCGGCAACTGTTGATCCTGCAGCTCACTCACACTCTGAGTCACAGGAGCAAGAGTTGCAACAATTTCATCCCCAGCTTTGAGAGTCTCCGCAGGCAACTCGAACCGTGCACTCGAAAACGCCTCCACATTGGCTTGATGATCAATCGAGTGAACCTCCACAACACTCCAATTATCAGCCCCACGAATCTTATTCTCCGTATAGAGAGCCGAATGAACCATCTTCGCAATGCCATCCCCGTGCATCGAAGCAAGCATTGCCGCAAGGCGAATATTGCTGACACCCCTAAGAACGATATCCAACGCCATGTAAATTTCCGCGTATTTCCGGCTAAGCTTCTCGGGCGTAACATCAACACCACGACAGGCCGTAACAACGACACTCACAGCTTGGTTTACAATATGAATACACTCAAATACATTAATAGAATTATCTTGATCATCAGCAGTGGTGATGCCAAGAACATAAATGCCATTAACAAGGCGATAGACAACACGGTAGCGGCTCTCCACACCGACAATAACCTGACCGTTCGAGGCAGCCAACGGGTCATCGCCGAGGGAGGCAATCGAATCGGCGAGCGAGGAGTCATTGCCAAGAACAGTGGATGATGCGTGGTGGCTCTGACGCTTGCCGGCGAAGGCCAACCGCGTCTGGCGGAAGGCGGAGAGGGCGACTAGGGCTCGCGGGGGCGGGAACCATTCGCGAGATTGGAGGAGGATATCGGATCCTTTAGCAGGTTGCAGAGCTAGGGCTAAACAGGACATGATTCAATGGTGTGGATCCAGATTTGATTGCAATTGAAAAGGGATTGTGATCTGTGATTTGTAGGGTTTTGGGGTTCAATTTGTGAACAGAAATGAAAACGAGAACGTACTTGGATGAAGATGATCTTCGACTGTGATTTGATTACATAAATCATCTATTATTTTGGTGATTTGATTACATACATTTGTGAACAGAAGCTCGCTCGATCTCGTCTCCGGCGAGGATCGCGGTTGGTTCCGGCATGGTTCAGTAACGATTCGGAAACGGAAAATCAGGTACGGCAGATTTCGATTTGGGCTTCTCTACTCAAATTTGAGATCGCGGTTGGTTCAGACATTGTTGATTTGATTACATAAATCATCTATTATTTTGGTGATTTGTTTTTACAATGATCCTTACGGCTGAAAAAAATTTTATGTACTAAATCAATCGTTAAATTTGATAACTATTTGATTTTTGAAATTTAAACATTTTTTTTTAATATTTTGTACAACGTTTTTTAATATCAGAAAAAGATATGTGGATATTAATTAAATTTTAAAAATAAAAATTTATTTTTTAAGTTTTTTTTTCTTTCAAATTTTGGTTTAATTTTTATAAATATAGACAAAATGTAAAGATTCAAGTAAGAAAAAACATGTTTGTGAGTAGTTGATTATCTTATTTGGCGTTAATCTATTTTAATTTCCCGACCACGAGTTCAAACGAACCTTAATTATCCTAATTTTGATGCTTTAAGTTTTCATTCTCAAAATAGTTGTTCTAAGGATACATTTACATATCACACATTTATGTAATTAGAGGAGTCTATTGAATAATAAAATATGGGTGAAAATTAGTCAATAAGTATATATTACTTTGATTAAATATAATACCAATTACAGTTTCAGAAAATGATAACTAATTAACTTATCTTACCATTATTAAATAAAAAAGCTTAATTCTATTTAATCCAATAACACCGTGTATGATTGAGACGAAGTTACATTAATCACAATTTATAAATAATTACAGTTAATTGTTCAATAGGTATATTATTAATTGCCAACTAGAGCCTAATTAAGCAATGTCGTTGAAAAATAAATATTATAACAAGTATATAAGTTAGAATAAGTCATGCAGTCATATTAGTGACTACCTTAATTAATAATTGATTACAATTAATTTGGTATATATGATACCAACTTGATAGTAATATATAAATATGATCTAAAGAAATAATTTGTACTATTTTTTTGAAAAAAAATAACCACGCCCGCCCCTAGGCCAGACACTGGAGACATCGAAAGAGTATGTAACAAGTGAGTTTCGAATATGGGCTTTAAAGGGAGCATACATTCAAAACTCAAGCCTTCAACTACTCTGTCACCCCTTGGGGGCATAATTTGTACTATTTTGAATGAAGTTATTTCCTAGTAGATCTTTCCCATTTAAAAGGACAATTTGGACAGGACAATCACCATCATCAATCTTTTGACTCCAATAAATTCAACTTTTAATCACACAATTCCACAAGAGATTCATTTGCAGCTCTATGTTTTATTAAAGACTGCATAAATGCATACATTACATATTGTGACACTACAATTTCTATAATAAAAATATACTTGCTGCCTTTTCACTTTTGATAGCAACAAATATAGAATTGGCCTGTTTCAATCCTCTGCAGACACCTTCATTTCTCCATAGCTTTGAGATCTAAATCTGCTGAGGAAAACCAAATCTTATGAGGAAAACAAAATTTACAAGTGTCCCAAATAGTATATACAACTCCTGAGAAAACTTCAAAAGCCAACACCAAAAGTTATTATCAACCACAGACAGTAGAACAATGCAGTTTTTTTCGGAGGGATAATATAATATATGTGACTGTGTGGGTTAACTTAAGCGCACCTCGACTCAATATCACATGACATTCTGCTTGACTCTACAACATTTGGATGTTAATGAAACTCGTAGGAAATTAATTTCTAGATAGCTGGTCACCATGAATTGAATTCATCACCTTTTAGTTCTTCAAGAACCTCTTAAACATCTTTTTCCTTTCCTTTTTCTTTTCTTACATTTGTGACTGTGCGGATTGGGACTCAATAGAAAATAAATTCTTAGGTGGTAGGTTATCATAGATTAAACTCATTACCTTTTAGTTCTTGAAGACCCTCTTGACCTTCAAAGGAAAAGATTAACTTAACCCAAGTGGCAGTTGAAAGAGAAGCCTTTGTATCACATTATAATTATATTTTTTTGGTATAAAAAATAATTTTATTGATGTATGAAATTAAAGCCACATGGGTACAAAAGACCTCTCCAATTAACAAGGAGGGTGGAAAAGTCATAATTAAGAAAAAGGGGAACATTTTAACCCAAGGACCACAGAATTAATAATTCTATCCAAGACCACCCCTCTTTATCATGAAAGTTCTTAGAGTATAAAATAGTCACAATACTTGATAACAGATATTATTTGGGAATCGTAGGTTCAAAGTATGATGGTCAAAATCTATACATTAAATATCATAAATCTCTAAAGCATAAAATGTACTTTTTTTAAGTTAAATAACTGTCGTATTTAGTGGAGAAATGGTCAAATCGACCTCACTTCTACTATTTTCAGAAATACAATTAATATAAAGTCACCATCATAATTCCCCTTTCGAAAAATAACAAGGAAAGGTCGTCTGGTAATAAGCTCTAACACTCTAAAGTCTAACCAACTAAAAGAGTCGATGCTGATACAATTCTTACCCTAGCAAATACCAGTAATTTCATAGTGGTGGACCCTATAATCTTCCTAAGGGCATAGCCAGTTATCTATTCTCCTTTTAAATACAATTTTACCCTAGCAAATACCACTAACAATCATTCTTTTGTAATATTCTCTTCTTCTTTTTCGAACGTTGGCGTCGACCCCAAGGCCCAAACTGGGAAGACATCAAGGGAATAGTCATTCACTCTATAGTTCATCATCCAGGAATTTACAGCTTATATTACTATTTGCAATTCAAATAATGAGAGGCATGTTTAAACAAAAAGTGGTACCTGCGTAACCTGCCATATTGGAGATGTCTCATTCTGGAAACTGTCAAGTTGAATAAAGTACAAAAGGCACTGCACAAGGTGGAAGAAAAAGACAGATAAGAAAAAGACAGCAATAGAGAACAAGAAATTGCTTGTGGGGTGTTTGAGGTAAGGAGAATGAGAATGAGGAATAATTTTCTTACTTATGATTTGGGCGATAATTATTCCCTCCATAATCTCACTTCCTTAACCACCTTTCATTCTCCCCATTTTCCCTATTTCATTCCCCTCATAATTATTCTTTGCACCCTAAAAACAGGTAATAATTCCCCATAACCACTCACTACCCTTCAAACATAGGTAATATGCTAATTAACAGTATCCATTCAGAAACTTCACTATGCAGTGCCAGTTAGGCTCCTCAACTATCAAAATGCATGCTCTAGCTTATAAGGAGCTTACCCAATAAAAAAATAGTTAACATCAGAGCAAGTGTAAGTTGAACTGAGCAACCACGCTGTACATTCCTTGAACCCTGGAATTGTCTGCGAACCAAGAACCTAGCAGAGAGCTAAAGAGACAAAGATATGAATATTCATTAAAGATCTCATTCTGCCAATCATAATCACATTCAAATAAAACAGATGGGTGTTGTTCCGGATGTTGAAAGAATAGTAGTGTTCGATTTTCATGCTCGTAAAGTTCATTATTTAGTATTACTGCCATGTTAGGAGTTCAATATTACTTTTCCAACAGCAAGAAAATATCTACCTGATTGCATACATGACTAGCAATCTTTACTGGAAGAAACTCCCGTCCAGTTTGCCTCCAGAAGATTGTTCTGGATCCTCTTTCTTTAGGCGTGGCCTCGACAGTTGCCATTGGGTTTGCCCGTTCATCCTCATCAGGAATAACAATTGTCAAAGCATCAAAGTTTGATGCACTCCACACTCTCCTAGTATTTGTTGTCCTTTCTGCATGGCATACAACATCATCCCTTGCACAAAAAAATTCATTTTGAATTTCTTCAACTTTATCACCGACATCTAGGCTGCAATCGTGACTGCTCGCTTCCCGTCTTTTACTATAAGTCTCGTAAGTAGATTCTTCAACAGAAGATACAGATTCCAAATTTTCATCTCTCTGACCTCGTATAGTAGGGGCTGTCCCAGAGAGAAATGCAGCTAAATCATCACATTCTTCCTCATTAAGATTTACCCATTTAAGGGGTTGCTTGCCTTCCTCAACGTAATATTCACGTAATGATGCCTCAACGCACGATATCTGGTTTTCAATGGCATCAATAAATTGTTTGTGTCTTTCCAGCTTAGTATCATCCCCATGTCGTCTATAGCTCAACCGGACAGCCTTCTCGAATTCTTCCAACTAAACTTGCATCCATAGTTGACATATATAAGTAGAGTACCAATGCAAAAGAGTTCAAAGACTTAAGGTGTTGGTTGATATAATTAAATTTACCCCAATCCATCAGCTTAGGCTTTTGGATTGATTGGTGGTTAAACATAACTCAACATAAGGAATTGAAGGAAAAAACAAGACTTTGTCACTTAATTGAAGTATCATACATAATAAAAAATTAAGAAACAAAATGCTGCATATGAGAGCAGATAAACCTGAGCAAATTTGTGTCATAATTGTCAACAAATGAGGTAGTAATGTCTGAGACATTCTACTAAAAAAAAAATGAAGTAATTACGTATAGAATATTAACCACCTGCCATTTGGTTGTTCCCAAAGCAGTTCGCAGCTCCCTGGTGAATTCCTCCAAATCTTCTACCGTTAACCTTGCTTTTCTCTTACTTATCCATGTCCTAAATGTGGATTCCAATCTGACATTTATATAGAAGAAACGTGAGAGAATTCAAACCAATCAAATTCGTTTGGAGTAAGAAATAATTTCATCAATGGATGAAATAAAGTAGTGAACTCCAGACACCTAAAAGTGATGTAATTTACAAGAACAAACTCCAAAACAAAAGAATAAGGAAAAACAACAATAGCCATCAAATTACAAGGATAAAATACGCAACTCTAAAGACTCTTCCTATCCGCTCCAAACAGGAAATTCATCAAAAAGCTCCAAACTGAATTCTGCAGCCAAATGGCTACTTTAGGCTAATCAAAAGTTAAGGAGGCAAAATATCATTGATCATCAGAGGTGCCCACCATTAATCCATAATGAGAATGTCATTAATAGAAAATGTAGGTTTTGTAACTTTTCTAGATTTAGCAAGTCGAGGGTAGGAGGGAATGACCATAATACAAAGACCATGATGAGAGGGTACATTAGCAAGATTCCGAAGCCCAAACAACAAATTTTCGGGCAAGAATTATGGGAGACGAGGCGAGAAATTGGTTGTAAATCTATTGGATGACCAATTGGCTGTGAAGTTATTTCAAGGGTAAAGGTGGGATTTCTAATGGGAAGAAATGTCTGGTTCCTTAATGAGCAAAAATGGTCAATTCAAAAGTGTTTGATTCAAAATAAGCAAGTACAAAGACACAATTCGAAGAATAATTAGAACAAAATCCAGAAATCAAAGAAACCCATGGTGGAGAGAACGCGTAGTTTAAAAGCCAAGAAACCATAAATAAACTCTTCACATAATTCTTATCCAAAAACTCTTCACATAATTGAAAGGGGAAAAAGTACGGTGGCTACCGAATTAATTTCTTACGAGTTTGCTTGACATCCAAATGTTGTAAGATATATCCCGTGACATTAGTTGAGGTGTGCAAAAGCTGGGTCGTGAATATCAAAAAAAGAATTGAAAGGGGAAAACCCTAATCCAGAATCAAATTACCATACACACGTGATATCAAACAAAATTACAGAAAGTAAAATTAAATCAAATCAACAAATTCATAATTCAAAAAACACCATAAATCCTCGATTATGAAACCGAAACTCACATATCGGCCGATTCTTGCACCTCCTCGGCGACGGAAAAGAAAGCATCCTTCTGCCACAAATCAAAACTCCGAGCAACCAACATCTCAACCTCCGGCAACAACAACGGTAACACAAAACACGATTCTAGGTCGAAAAAATTGCAAAAAAAACAAATAATAATAAAATACAACGAAGAACACGAATCAAAATCGAATAAATTTCAGTTCTCTCTTCCCTTCTTCTCTGCAAAATCAAATGAACAGAGAATTAAGAAAGAGAGAGAAAGAGAAAAGCGATTCTGTTCTTCTTTCACTTTCCTTTCGTTTTCTTCTTCCTTTGCCCTGCACCTTATTTGCAGAACCTGCAAGGTCTGATCCGCTGCGTACCGTCACACGGAAACAACTCTGTGTTTCGTGACGTGTAGGATTATAACTGGTTTATGTTTTCTGATCTTTTTACAGCCGTTGATTTAGTTATGCCCTGATCCATCAGTAAATGGAAACATCAAACTTGGCGTCGGTTGGTGGTGGGAAAGACGACAACAAAGAGTGAGCTGCCCAATCCGTTCGGGCAGATTTCGGGTCGGCTGTTTTTCAATTAACCGACCCATCCGGAATAAGCTAGGGATAAAAATATAATATTTGGATCTTTATTTTGTGACTAATTTATGTGTCATGGCATGGGTTCGGTAATGACTAATGAGTCAGCATAAAAGCTTTTAATATTTTTTTAAAAAAAAAACAAAGTCATTCAATTAAAAATAAATAAATATGGTAATTAATAATTTATTCTTACAAAATAATTATAAACATAAATTTAAAAATATATATATTCATAGTCATAAACATGGCTATCTCATTGACGCAATAATTTCATTATTTGATTGGAAATCAGTTTGACACTAATGTTGCAAGTTCGATTCCGATAATCGATATTTATTCCCCTTTCTTGATATGTATTCAAAATAAAAAATACAGCTCAATATTCTATTATTAATACTTATATATGTTGATCATTTAAAAAGTAACAATTATAATCATTTTCATTTGTATTAATAATACTTTAAAAGTAGTGATTAGGAAGAGTTCGGTGAAGTTAAAATTATTTGAATGGGGGATGTGAATGGTTGTGACATGAATAGAGGAATTATAAGTAATAATGTAAGAAAATTATAGTTTGAATCGAAAGATATTTCTTTTGATTTAAACCTTATTATTTAATCATCTAATTTTTTTATATTTATATTAGTTTGAGTATAATTGTTTAATTAAACAAGGTAAATTAAAGTTTTTTTTGTTTGATTTGCGTGACTGTTCGGGTCAGTTTTCGCACATACGGGAATGTAAATGGAAGCTTTTGCAATGATTTTACTATATTGTTTTTTTCTTATTATTTTAAATCAATTATGTAACGACCCGACTTCCTAATGACTCTAATGGGGCCGTTACTCGTGCATGATTTAAAAAAAAAAGTTTAAATGAGACATGCACCACGTACGAATAAACATTTTTAAAAAAAAATAAATAGTTCATGAATGGTTCAAATAGTTCGAAAGAACATAGGGGATCCCAAGGTTAAAAAGTCATGGAAGAAAAACATGCAAACCAGTCTAAAGAGCATAAAATATCAGTTCGAAATGCTAAAATGAATAACATAGTGCGGAAGAAATGACGCCATGCCCATGACCATCGAGCTCCACAGTCAGCCACTTCGATGCA
>JBBMEF010000008.1:8779876-8794131 GCA_037832685.1 Sicyos baderoa | reverse complement strand
GTTAGAAATTGTTTATTGAGTACATTGTTTATCATGGTGAGCTTTTTAAATTTTAGCTTAGTTGCAAATTGTGAACCTGATAACCCAACACAACCCAACCCGAAAATAAAGGGTTGAGTTGGGTTGTGTCTTTAATTGGGTTGGGTTGAGTTGGAGAATTGACCAACCCGAATTTTTGGGTCAGATTGAAAATCACCCCAACCCAACCCAACCCATGTTCACCCCTAACCACCATTAGATTTGAATGCACTTTGCACTTTACATTAATAAACAATATTTATCATTTTCAAAAAAATAAATAAATAAAAATATTTATCATCCGTTTGTTTATAAACTAAGCAAAACCGCTGACTCTCTCTGTTTATAGTTTGATTTTGCAACCATTTTTTATGCAAAATGTTTAGTATTACGATGATTCGTGGAAATGGTTCCTGTAATTGCATTGGCAGTTTATTTATTTAAAAAAAAAAACATAGTAATTAAATTCCATACTCATTTGTATTTCAAAATTCCTAAACTTCTTAAGCCAAGAATTATTGACCAAAATGATTCAATTTATATTATGATCAAAACACCGTATACATCCTCATTTAAACATAAGTCTGGCTGAATGAAGAATCTTATTGTGTATAATTAGAAAAGAATAGCCAAAAATGAAAATCAAGATCAAGATCATGGGATTGACCTATGGAATATGATACAGCTTGGATTCCTTCAAATTGGCAGTGACATTAAAATACGTCAATGTACGAATCCATTTCTCCTGATTCTTCAACAGATGAACAGCGATCGTCTCCGGCCAAAGTTCATGAGTACATTTCGTCGGCGGCTCTGGAAAGTTATACATCGACCACTTCGCGTTGAACCGATTCTTCCCCCGGTTACCGGTTCGAATCCAATCCCCGAACACTCGATCCTCGGGGCCTTCAAGGTTGTTCTTCGGGATCTCAGATTCGGAGATCCACTCAACCAAGTCCCAAGATATCAAGTATGCCATTCCGGACATGTACTTCACGAACGGATCCATGCTCGAACAAGGAATCACGTATCCGTAGTACAAATCAGTTCTCGGCAACGGCCGAAGCGATTCCACCAGGCTGTTAAGCCTGATGTAGATGTCGTCGTCGGCTTTCATCACGTAGTCATATATTGGTGGACTAGATCCACCAGTACCTCTGTCGCTGTCGTTTCTATCGCTGCTGCTGCTATCGTCGTTCAACATCTCTGGTAGACTGGAGAAGTAGGTGTAGGTTTTGCCATTGTTCATATTCTCCTTGCAGTCGAGGATTATGATGTCTCCGTACCGCATAATCTCTAACGCGACGAGAATCTTCTGATCCTCTTTCGTCAGGTTGCAGAAGACGAATTTGATGTCGATTTTCGCGTTGGAATAGGATTGCGTGCCGTAAACTAGGCGGAGGAAGTGGCGGCGATTGTACTGATCGGGAAGAGTTAGAATGCCGATGAGGATTCGGATATCGGAGGAGGAATTCACCGGGAGGAGATTGTCGCCGATCGCCACTGTACTGTCGACCGTGCATCGGCCGAACTTTAAGAGAGCGTCGAAACGAGCTTCGTTGATGGAGGCTAGAACGCAGAGAAAAAAGATGAAGAGGATCGAAGACAGGACGAAGCGACGTCGGTTAGACCTGGAAGGCTTTGATGCTTCCATTTCAATGAGATTAGAACAATGGAGCATAATTGGGATCAAGCAATGAAATAAGCAGAAAAATAAAATAAAAAAGAGGTATCATAAAGTATCTTATATTATACGCATTTTGTTGTCAATTTCGTGCATATTGGACTAACTTTTTTAACATCTTAATATATAAGAAAAGGAAGCCATAATACCTTGAGTTGAAATTCAATTTGAATAATACCAATCTGTTAGGTATGATACCATTTAACTGGTTGAATACAAAATTTAATGGTTGTTCCGAAGAGACCATCTCTTCAAATGTCCGTGTTACCACTACCATTATTTAATATATGAGTTTTATTGTTTCACCTTTAAAACCTAGTTAAATTTTGTAATTGTGTTATATATATTTTTTGTATTGAGCTTTTATATATTTATATGTTTCTATGGAGTTTAATAATTAAGAAAAAAACATAGAAATTCTCTTCAATTCCTTTTCTCAGCTTGTCATTTATATTTTGATCGTGGTTGACGTAATTAACACAACATTAATGAATTATGTATAGGGAATTTGCATTGCGTAGCAAATTTTCTACTCTACATTAAGTTATAGCAACTTTTTAAAAATATTGCAAATATAGCAACTTTTTTTTATAGACTCTATCAAACACTAATGATGGAGTCTATCAGATACTATTGATGGAGTCTATCAGACACTATTAATTGAGTCTATCAGACACTATTGATGGAGTCTATTAGACACTATTGATGGAGTCTACCAGACACTATTGATGAAGTCTATTGATGAAGTCTATCCGACACTATTGATATAGTCTATCAATCTGATTTTGCTATATTTGCAAATATTTTCAAAAAATTGCTATTTATTCAATTTTTTTGCCTTATTGTAATATACATGCAAATTCCCCTTTTGTTTATCTATGTTTTTTATCTTAGTTTTTTTTTTAAAAAAAGTGATTGTGTTATTGGTACAATTTCAAAGTTTCAAAGTATGCTTCTTTTAACGGTTATGAAATTAATCAAAAATAATCATTAAAAAATAGTGAGATAAAACACAATGATTTATATAGTTCATTAAAAGTGTGTTAACTATGCTCACAAGTACAAGAATACAAAACTTTTTTTTTTTTGTCAAAATCAACATTAGGGGTTTCAAGAGATCCTCACTTGCATGTAACAAAATCACCAACTAATTAATCATGGGTCAATATTATTCAAGGGCATATCTCAACCAAGAACTTATATGTTAGAATTTATATTAAAAAAAATAACTTATGTTAGAAATTCACAAAAATGAACTTAGTTAAATTCTACCCTGGAACAATGGTTATTTGGTACTTTTTAAAGGCATTATTTATAGGCAGAAACTTCGCGGAAGCAAATGAAGCAAGGGTGTGAGGAAACGTGAGAAGAAAAAAAGGAGAAAGTAGTGGAAAAGTGATGCAAAAATGGTAATGGTATTGGAAATGCTCAAAGTGCTGGGTCAAATAAAGGTTACATAATTTAGGCACTTTGCACTTTGCATTTTTTTTTTTTTTGAAATTCGTGACTGTTCGGGTCAGTTTTTGCGCAACTTGGCTAATGTTATCGAAAATACCGTATGACTCTATAACATTTGAATGTCAAGGAAATCCGATTAATTTGAAATTAATTCCTAGATAAATAGCCACTATAAAATTTGAATTTGAATGCACTTTGCACTTTGCACTAATAAATCATATTTATCATTTTCAAAAAAATAAATAAATAAACAATATTTATCACCCGTTTGTTTATAAACTAAGCAAAACCGCTGACTCTCTCTATTTATAGTTTGATTTTGCAACCATTTTTTAATGCAAAATGTTTAGTATTACGATGATTCTTGGAAATTGTTCCATGAAAATTTCCAAACTTCCCTCTCTAAAAACTTTGCTATTCATATGAAAAGGTTTGTTAATGTAATAGTTTTATTGTTTAATGATTTAATATATATTTATTTTTTATATATATATTTGTAACTGTCAAGTCACAATGAATTGAATTCATTGTTTTAAGATTATTTTGATCAATTCAGTAATTTTATAAATAGTTTTAATTTAGGGGAATCTACATGTATATTATAATAAGACAAAAAAATTGCATAAATAATAATTTTTTGAAAATATTTGTAAATATAGCAAAATCAGATTTATTGACTCCATCATAAACTCTATCAATAACGTCTGATAGACTCCATTAATAGTGTTTGATAGAGTCTATAAAAAAAAAGTTGTTATATTTACAATATTTTTAAAAAATTGCTATAATTTTAGTATAGGGTAGAAAATTTGTTATACACTCCAAATTCCCTTTAATTTAGTATATACTTATGAAATAGACAATTTAAAGTTACCTTGAAAATTGTATGTAGGCATATGAGCTTGAGCTTCTTTAACAGGCCTGATCGATGGACTTTGACACTTATAGATAATAGACCTTTGTTATTTTTATTATATATTTTTTAATTACTATTATGAACAAATTTCCAAAAACATCAGTTTTTTTCGATTAATTTGGGGCAATATTTTTTGTAATTAGTCAAATATTTAATTTTTTTTTTTTTTATTAATTTGTAAATATTGACTTGGCCAAAATATTTAGTCACCTTAATATCAACAAAATTATAAAGAAAAAAAACTAAATTAAAATTTAAGGTTAATAAATGCATTATAAAAATTAAAAAAACAAAAACAAAAAAAAGTTAAATTCGATCAATTTGGCCCACCTATGACGCTGATGTTGAATTGGTTTATAACCAAACAATAAAACTATTGCACCACTAATTTTTTTGGTTAATCATTTTAAACGATAAGATTAATTTCTAAAAATAAATGTATAGATTAGTAGATGAACTTGATTTGTAGGATAATAGCTTAAATTAGAAAGAAAGAAAAAAGGTTGAATTGATCATAAACGCTAGCCCGAATGAACCGAACTAAAAGTCAGTTTAGATTCCTAGTTGGGCCCATGGTTCGGGTCGAACCGAAGCGCAAACACACATAACGTTGGGTACGGCTAATGAGAAACTGCCACATCAGCACTTGCATTTAACATTCAACCCATGGGTGCAACGTGGCACTGTAGTGGCGGCAAACGATACCGTCAACATTCACCTGACCTGGACAAGCGCCAACCTGGCATCCTCTTCTCGGCCCATCGCTTAATACATTTACAATGTTGTTAACCTCTCCACTTGGATGACAATTTTATAGGAATGGTTAGTATAATCATTATTAATAATTTGTTTGGATATTCTTTTTTGTAGAGTAATTGTTAATAACTTATTTGGATGTAATTTTTTTATTGAGAAGTTGCATGGAGAATTATTGCTTTTTTTTAATGATGGGATATTTATACATTTTGTTAAATTATTATAATTTTTAAATGTATTTATTATTTCAAATTTTAAATGACCTTTTTAAAAAATATTACTCATTAAAATTTTGAGCCTTTTAAGTTCGCGACTATTCATTTTTCCTCTATTATAGTTCGAGAGCAATTCCTCTAAAAAACGTAGAGATTCAAAGTAATTTTGTGCTTAACTAACAAGTTTTTGAAGTTCAAAAGTGTATATTAAAAAACAAATGAAATTAGTTATCTCTTGTATTATTAAACTCACATTATCAGAGGTTTACTAACATCTGACCTAGTAATCATGTCCTAGTAATCATGAGATTACAAGTTCGAATTCCCTCCCTCAATAATAATAATGTTGTATCAAACACAAAAAAGGGTGTAGACTAACCTTAAAAAACTATTATAGTACTTTTGATTGTTTTAATTTTAAAGTGGACCTAGATTTTTTGGATAATTAACTATTGGACACAAAATATATTTGTTAGTTCAATAACATTGACGATACACAATTTAATTTCGTAACTTTTTTTTTTTTAATTATCGGCTGACATTGGCGTTACATTAATTTATTTTTTTAAATTATTGATTAATGTATTACATCAAATGGGTAAGCATTGGTTGATATATAATGTTATCACTCATGTGTATATTTTTCTTTTAAAATTTTCTTTCGAAATATAATTATAATAATGTTAAATATTAAAACAAAATAAAAATATGTATTGTAAAATATTTTTAAAAAATTTAAAACATTAAATTTAAAAAAATACATAATAGTTTTGTATTAAAAAAAAGAAAAAGAAAGAAACGAAAAAAAGAACAAACAGGTAGCCACGTGGCCACCAATAGCTCCCCCAATCGCTCTACAGCAATTCGTAAAAAAAAAAAAAAAAAAAAAACGAAACGCGGGCCTTCAGCCGCGAGTTGAAAAACGCAATACAAACACCCCCTAGGGCTTTGAGGGCTTGTCGACGATTCCTGCTTCGAAACCTCTTGGATTCAACTCGCAGCAGGTAGGTCAATTTCTTCACTTTTTTTCGATTCAATCATGTTAGGTTCCTCCACAGATTTAGCTGATTCTCTGTGATTCAGGTCTAGTTTTGTATCTGTTTTTGCGAATTTATTTCGAATATCTGCGATTTCTCTCTGTTTTTGCTTCTGGTTCTTTGTGATTTAGGTTTATTTTTGTCTCTGTTTCTGAAATCGCTGTGTTTCGTTGCTGAGAATCTCTACGAAAAGTGAAATTAGTTTTGAAGAAGATTCGGATTCGTCTGTCTCTGTGCGATTTTGGAACAATGAAGTGAGATTAGACTGATCTTGCTTTCATTGTTTCGTTGATTTTACTTTCCCGGAATCTGAGAGAGAAAATTTCGTACATCCATTACTGATTAGCAATCTGCTTGAGTTTCTTCTCCATCTTCTTTTTAAGCGATTTTGTTTTCATTTTCCCCGCTAATTTTTTTTTTTTTTTTTTTTTGATATCCGTGACTCTCCGGGCCAGCTTGCGCGCACCTCGACTAATGTCACGGGGCATACCGCCTGACCCTACAAAATTTAGATGCCAAGGAAACCCGTAGGAAATTAATTTCTAGATAGGTGGCCACCATGGGGTTTGAACTCATACCCTTATACACCTCAAGGCCCCCTTTGACCAATTGAGCCACTCCATGATGGTTATGTGGCCTATGTGAATTGAAACGAATTTCAAAGGTGTGAATTGAAACGAATTTCAAAGGTTTCAGACGACATTTTATGTAAATGCTTTGAAATGCAGAGTTTAGAGCATTGATTGGAGTTTGCTCCGTAGTTTTTTCTTCTTGTAGAGGTTGAAAGAGGCTATGGTCATATTGTTGTGATGGAGTAGTTATTGATTTTTATTTTTTTTGTATATGTGATCGTCATTTGCGCACACCTCGACTATACAATCGCCTCACATTACTATATTTAGTTGTCAAGATAACTAGTAGAAAATTAATTTTTAGGTAGGTGGTTATCCTGCATTCAACTAATTTTTTGTAAGCACTTTATGAATTTCAAGGTCTTTCTCTGACCACTAGGCCAACCGTTGAGAGAATTATTGATGCATTTCAAATATCATCATTTATAAGGAGCTGGTTTGGGAATATCCTTGTTACGTTTTAAACTTCTAAATACTACTTTAGGGGAAATTTGAACAATAGTAGGATTAGCAATATAAGAAAGAGTTGATCTACCAAGGTCCCAAATGTCACTTTCTGACGTGCGTTGGTTGAATTGAAAGATTTCCCCCCCACTTGTATGTTGCACTTCATTGGGTTTGTATGTAAGGGATGATTCAAAAAAGATGTTCTAGATCGGAGTATGCTTGGAGAGCTTCTATCTGTTTTGTGTACAAATTTTTTGACGTGTTGATGGATGGTGAAAAAGATGTGAGACCTGGATCTTTCTGTTATTCCTCAGCTTGTTTCTCCCTTATTTTGCTAATCTGGAGATGGAAGGTTAATACTTTATGCACAAAATTTCTATGATTGTACTTTGCTGTTCTAGTCTAAGAAGTGAACTAGCAAATGAAAGTATAGAATGCTTCATAACATCTATAATTGTTTTGAATTTATAACTTGTAAGAAACCCAATACATTACCATCTGCTAGCTTATTACGTGGCTTTTATTTCACTTTGATGGGTTTTCTTTGATTGCCTAAGGAAGTCCGTCCATACATGGATGGAAATCTAGACCTGATTTCTTTGGGGTTTTTTTTTTGTTGCAAGTACTATTTTTTTCATCAAGTCTATGTTTGGCCTAATTATTGTATGAATTAGCACCTTCAATTGTTTTTTTTTTTTTTTGCAGGAACTTGTAAATTTTGACTATTACGTGGAATCATGGGCTCTCCAGCACCATTTTCAGATATTGGCAAAAGGGCCAGAGGTACATGCCTAAAATACTTTTCCATGTGCATATGAGAGGCTTATGCTAACACGTTTCTACTTCTTGACTTAATTTTCTTGATTGGTAGGTTGTTTCAATGACTTTTTCGTTTTATAAAATTCACAAAAATAGTGGTTGTTAATGTCTTGCATGAATTATGACTCTAAAACATGATTTCTCTAGATATTAAGGACAAATAACCGTATTTGAAATCTGAATAACTGCTTAAATATCTATAGTTGGGAGGCCAAATGTGCAAGGATCTAAGTACAGATAACATTTTCTTTATTTCCTTGAATGGGCTTTAGATCTCTTAATCTGCAGTTTACAGCCAGCATTGAGAATTTGTAATTCACCTTTTATAGATTTTAGATGTTTAACCATGGAGTGACTCAACTGGTCAAAGAGGGCATTGGGGTGCATAAGGTGATGGGTTCAATTCATGGTGGCCACCTACCTAAAAATTAATTTCCTGGGTTTCCTTGGCATCCAAATGTTGTAGGGTCAGGCGTTAGTCGAGTTGCGCGCAAGCTGGCTCGGACAGTCACAAATATAAAAAAAGGAAAAGAAAAGATTTTTTTTTTTGATGTTTGCTTTTTATTAATGTCTTCAATTTGAAGTTATAAGTTACTAATAAGACTTCAGATGTATTTTAGGAACCAATTTTAAGCTTTATTGGAAGTATAGAGACTAAATTTGGACATTTGAAAGCACAATGACCAAAATCGAAGGAGGCATTAAGTTCTGGGACAAAATAATATTCTACCAAAAAAATATTTTCTTTTTTCTGTTTCGTGTATCACTAAAAAAAGAAAGAAGCGTTTTCTTCTTTTACGCCTCATGCTTAAGCCCATTGGACTGTTGTGAGTGCACCTCATGCTTCTGAAAATATTGGATATGGAAAACCGACGACACTTCACTTGGACACTATTTTTGGGCAGAGTGGATGATTTAATAATTCATGCATGGGAAGACATTTGCATCGTTATATAACTGGGAGTAGATTAGTGTTCTAGTACATTGTATAAAGACACATCTAGAATTATCATTTCTTTTGGAATGTTTTGCTTCCTCTGGACTAGAATAGCTCTCACCATACCATGTGATCTGAACCAACACAAATTAGCTTCATAGTTTTCATGTTTATGTTCATTTCTGACCAAGAGGGCATATTCTACTAAAAATTAGCTTATATACATGTTATGAAATCAGAACAACAATCAAGATAAAACAGAAAGAAAACATGAGACAAAACACAATGATTTACATGGTTCACTAACAATTTGCTAGCTACGTCCACAAGTGGAATAGAGAATTGTTTTATTGATTTTGGCCCATGTACGAAAACACAAACCGAATAACCAATTAGATATTTCGTTTAGGTTTTAAGGGTGGTGAGGCCTCCGACTTAGTAATCTTGGGGCATCATAGTTGAAGGCATATCTCAACAATACATATTGCAAAAATATAGCTTGCCATAGTTATATTATATGCTTTGATCTCTTGCTAGGATTAGTGCCTGGTGTCTAGAGTCTGTAATTATCAGTGAGGCGTTTTTGGATTGAGTCTTGTTCTTTTTTTAGTTAGTTGAGGCTTTGTTTTAGCTGCTTGATTCTCTATTTGTGTCCTTGTGTATTATTCCATTCTTATCAATGAAAACTGTTTTAAATTTTAATTATTAATCTTTGTCATAATTATGAGTTGGTATTATCGGTTTGCATAGTTGTAAATTCCAAATATTACTCACTTTGATAATGATCTTGCAGACCTCTTGACTAAAGATTACAACTTTGATCACAAGTTTACCCTATCACTACCAAACTCCAATGGAATGGTACTATTGGTTCAAATACATTTGTTTTTTTTTTTTGCGTGATTATATGGTCTTCCTTATTACCATATATTTGTATCCTTTAAATGTGATATCTTGTCTAATTCTTTCAATGATATTGACTTTTCCGTAACTTTGTGACTTTCATTAGGTATGTACATCCAGAAAATAACGTGCCAATTGAATATGTAGGCCAGAAAATTTATTGTTAGAACTTCATTCCTAAATAAGCCTCTATCCTATGTATTATCATATTCTATATTTAGTTAGTTTTCCATCCTTTCAATTTGATCTCATAGATCTTTTACATTGCCGGAAGGGATCACAGTGTTTCTTTTCTTAGTATACTGATGGGATTCATATGAAGGGCATAGTAGTAAATAATTAGGAAGTTTGTTAGGGATTTCAATTATAAATAGAGGAGGTGGAATGAGGAAGGTATGAAATATTTTTGTAAATGGTCTTGGGCTTGAGAAAGATTCTCAAGATTGTGAGGTCCAAGTTCCTCTGAAGCTTGGTTTATCTTGTATTCGGTTTCTTTTGTCTTACCTCATCTAAAAATGCGAAGGAATGTAATAACTGTGTATGACGATTTACAGCAAGATTTGGCTTTTCTTTTCTAATGTGGTTTTAACTAACTTAACTAGGCTATTTCATCTAATCTTCCCAAATCAAATTGCATATTGCAGGGACTAACTGCTACAGGTTTGAAGCGGGATCAAATTTTTATTGGTGATATCAGCACGCTATACAAGAGTGGAAGGTCAACAGTGGATGTGAAGATTGATACTTATTCAAATGTAATGAACAATATCTTGTTCTTATGTCTAGATTATAACTTTTTTCAGCTTATTAAATTAAAATTAAAATATTTGTGTGTGTCTAGGTCGGCATGAACTTTTTTATAAAAAAAAAAGGAAACGTAGGTCAGCATGAGCTGTAGGAAACTATTTCATGTACGCTTATTCTACTGTTTTTATGAGGCCTTGCGAAGTTGCTCAATTTCCTTAATATTCTATTACCAATTAATCGCTGTCGTTTTTGGAGCCTAAAGGCAAGATTATTTTACTGAATATAACAATTTTCAGGTTTCTACAAAAGTGACCGTGACTGATATCTTACCAACTACCAAGGCCACGCTTAGTTTCAGAATACCCGACCACAAGTCTGGCAAGGTTTGTGAAACGTTATGATTTTTTTCATCACAGTGGATGGTTAAATTTGAGAAAATTGAAAATCAGTCGGATAATTTCCCATAATGTAGATGAAGAAAATTACAGTATCTTCTATGACACAGTATGAACTTCTTGACTACGACATGTTCTTACACTCCATGTTTACAATTTCAAAACACAAGTCTTGGTGGTTTTCAGATTTAATTAACTTACATGAAAAGAATATTTGAAAATGATTTGAAAGTTGACCAATTGTTAAAAAGCCGTTAAAAATGTGATGCATCTTCTCTAGTTCCAACAATATGGTGGTGGGGATTTCAAACCTTCGACTTCTTTGGTCATACAAATAAATAGTGGGCAAGTTTTTTTTCCATATTAATAAATATTCTTACTCTTCAATTTGATGTTTTAGACTTTTAGGAAATGAAAAAGCAAACCTTCAAAGATCACGATATGGTGTTACTCTGCATTTACCTATCAGTCTTACAAAAAAATTATTAGTGTGATGTGGTGTTATGTTTTTCACTTCCAAATGTGGTTGGACATGTTGGAAAATTTTGACATGACTATCATGCAATATATATTTTCTTTAATCGATGTTATAGGTGAATAGACCATATTCATTCCTGGTATATCAGTCTTACATTACCTGCGCTATAGTGGCTGTGTCATCACGTTTGCAGTTTTTCTAAAGTTTGATCTTTGGAATTGTGTGAAGCCTAACGGTGTCTCACAATGATCTGTATTATTATTCGATTTATCGATTGTAAACGGAATAGTTGTAGGAATTTCATGCTGATGGCTTTATTTTTGTTCTGCATACTGCAGCTGGACGTTCAGTACTTTCATCCTCATGCGGCCATTGATTCCAGTATTGGTCTCCACCCCAGTCCACTCTTGGAATTTTCAGCTGCAATCGGTAGTAAGAATTTTAGTTTAGGTGGTGATGTTGGATTTGATACTACTTCTGGTTCATTCACAAAGTACAATGCTGGAATCAGCTTGAATAAGCTGGACTTTTCTGCGGCTGTTATGCTGTAAGTTCTGCATAACCACTGATTAGGACTCTTAGTAAGCGAACAAACTATTTAATTGTTGGGGTTCAATCGATGTCCACCTACGTAGGAATCAATTTTCTATGAATTTTCATGACATCCAAATTTTGTAGAGTCAGATGGTATGTCTCATAAAAATAGTTGAAGTGCGCGTAGCGGACTTAGACACTCTCGGTTATAAAAGTAAAAAATAATTTAATTCTTGGTAACTCAATTAAGGGTGTTCTTATGCCCAAATGACATGAGCATGAGGTTGATTTCATTTCCTTTTTTCTATCTGGATTTTGCTATTGTAACTAAAATTTGATCAATGTTAATGCAAAACTGACACTCTCGATATATTTTTAGATGGTATGTCCCGTGTTAATAGTTGAGGTCGCGTTAGCGGACCTGGACATTCTCGGATTTTTTTAAAAAAATTATTTAATTATTGGTAACTCATTGAGGGTGTTCTTGTGCCCAAATGACATGGGCATGAGGTTGATTTCATTTCTTTATTTCTATCTGTAATTTGCTATTGGAACTGAAAATTGATCAATGTTAATGCAGAACTGACAAGGGAAAGGCTCTAAAAGCTTCTTATATTCATTCATTGGATCCCCTTAATGAGACTATGGTAGCTGCCGAAATGACTCACAGGTTCTCCACCTTGGAAAACTCCTTCACGATTGGAAGCTCTCATGTTCTGGATCCAGTTTCGCTTTTAAAAACTCGGTTCTCCGACAAAGGAAAAGTTGCTATGCTGTACCAGCGAGAATGGAGGCCGAAATCACTTGTAACGCTATCGGCCGAGTACGATTCAAAAGCTATTGATTCATCTCCCAAGCTAGGCCTTGCTATTGCTCTGAAGCCTTAATCCGTGGATGATCCAGCAAGATCATTTCAATGAATTGAACATCCATAACTTTGAATCTCATTATAATTTTTCCCAAAATATTCATCTTGAGTTTCACAATTTGTGTTTGGAAGAGGAGGTTTTCTTCCGTGTAACCACGAGACATTATATTGAGGCATCAATAGGATTAGAGGAACCAATTTTGGAGGGAAAAAAAAACAAAGAATGGATATTGAGGGAACAACATTTTGATGTCGCATAAGTGCAAAAGAGACCGGCAGTTCTCTCCAGCTTCAGGTTTCTTCAAAATCTTGAAATTTCATTTAGTTATGTATTATTGTTGTATTGTTCAAATTTTATTGCAGGTGTTGGGAATAATTTGAATATTGAATGGATTCATCAGCTTCTTTCATGGACATTCCCAACTCTATAGTATGGTGGGCAAACGGTTTAGTCTTGAAGTTTTAATTTGGTCTATCTAGTTTCTTAACTTTTAATTGTGTTTCAACTGTCCCTAAATTTTGTGATTTCAGAATTTTAAAATCGAATGGAACTTCAAACTTTTCTTTTTGTATCTAATAAGTTTCTGAATTCTATCAAATAAAATTTGAACCTATTTATTTATTTTTCATATTTTACAATTTACTTGACACAAAAGAAAGAATGTTTAGGTCAACAAGACATCAAGTCTAGTTCCACGACTAAAAGAAAAGGAGAATGTTTAGAATATTATCCAACATTAAATTCAACTTTATAAACAAAGGGTTTTTTTTTAATTAATATATTAAAACTTAGTAGGTATTTGGGTTAAGGAGAAATAAGAATATAGGACATAATAGAGAATGATTATGTGTATTTAAGTTGTAAGAAATTATTTAAGAGAGAACTATTACTTTTATTTGTAGAGAATGATTATGGAGGACAAAATAGTCCTTGAAATGAAAAATAAATTAAAAGTAGTTATTATTAAAAAAAAATTAAAATAATAATATAAAAAGAATGAATAATATTTGGTTAAGGAAGAAGCGATTGTTCATAGAGATGTCCATTTTTCCGTCCGCCCCCGGCCCCGCGGGGACTCGCCCCGAACGAGGCGGTGAATCCCCAATTGCCCCGAACGAGGCGGTGAATCCCCAATTAAGCAGGGAAATGGGGAGTGAGTGGGGCGAATTTTTTCCCTGGTGACTAAATGGGGACGGGAATATGATCTCCATCCCCGCCCCGAATATATATATATATATATATATATATTTATAATATTAAATTAGTATAGGTTCTTTTTTTTGAAAATTTATCAAATAAGTTTTTTTTTTTTTTTTTTTTTTTTTTTTTTTTTGATTTTCCCCATTATTGAAAGAAGTAACTTTTTTTAAAAAATTTGTTTATTTTGATTTTGGGAGTTGTTGAAAATTT
>JBBMEF010000008.1:8765883-8776725 GCA_037832685.1 Sicyos baderoa | reverse complement strand
ATGAGGGGAGTAACCCATATCTCTTTTATATTGATGTTGGACTCTCCCACTTTCCAATGTGAGACATTTGTGAGATCTTAACACTCGGGGTGCACCCAAATTCTCCTCTATATATAATAGGAGTAAGGAAACTACAAAAAAATATAATTTTGAAGGAAAAAACATTATTAAACTAGCTTGGTTTGTTAGTGTTGTGACTTTTAACAAACCTCCAATACAATTCTAATCTTCAAACCTAATTTTTAAGTTAATATAAACACTAGATAATATTGATTCATATTTATATGTCATGATGCATATTTTTTTATGCATAAACTGAGAGTATAAAAAATCAAATAAAATAATGACGCCAACTAAAACTAATTTATGATAGGATAGTTATAAGATTTTTACTCGAATTCCAGCTCCTAAATATCTTTGAATTTCAACTACAATTATAGATAAGAAATTGGAATGTTATTTGGTCATGGAAACACGTTCATATTGCTTAATTATGAATCGGGTTGGAAAGTTAATTTAAGTGGCAAATAAAAGTTCAAAATACATCCATTTTTAAGCTTGTAATCGGAGGATGAATCCATGCAGGAAAATTAATTTATGAGGCAAAATAAGTACAGTAAGGTAGTTAATGAATAAAGAGGGTAGTTAAATCTTATTAAATGCCCCAAGTCCTAGATTTTACCCCCTCTCAATTTTGTTTAGTACAACACAAGATTCTATTATTGTTAAGCTAAAGTCACTACATTTATGTCATAATGTTTGGCACGTTGTATCATTTGCAATAAAGATGATATTGTATTTGAGGTGAGATAGTATCTGTCGAACCAGATATCAATGTATATCTAATGATCAATAGTTTATGAGTTCGAATTTCTTCTTGTAATTTCAAAAAAATAAAAATAATTAGGTGATTTTTGTTTTTCTCAGATTACAACTATATTTGAGAATAAGGGATTTGAACATGATTAGTTGATTATTAGATTGTTGACCGATAATCTTTTGTTTTGGTTGTTCTTTTTAGTATACAACAACAATATAACTAGGACTTTTAAAGTTGAAGATATATATTACAAGTAAGCCAAGCCTATAAACAAAAGTCTATTTTAGCTTATTTTGGTTGAATGTTTTGGTTAAGTAAGTCATTGAATATCGAAAAAGTTAGTGGCATCTTGGCGTGTAGTTCCCTTCCCTAATTTATATTGAAAACAAAAAAATATTAAATAAGAAACGTCCCGATTTGCAATTTAATGGACTTTTTAGGTTTAAACAACTCAAAATATATATATTATAAAAATTAACACATAATTCAAATTGTTATTATTGGATAGAAGAGAGTATAATTGTAATGACATAATATAGATTTGTGTAACCAAATGTTATTTTTATACCGAAAGAATTAGTATCTTAGTGGTTACATTGTTTGAGGGTAATCTAGTTCAATACTACGATCACATATTCAATCTTAGAAATTGATTTTTAACTTTCATATTATTTGATTATAGTAATAACTTCCGGCTCTGTTTCATTTGTAAAAGAAAAATGGTGAGAAATTTGTAAGTTAAGTGAATAGCTTTCTCCAAATATAGGGCCTAGGGGGCCCTTTGTGATCTCTCTCCATGAAAACTCCAAAAGGCCTTTTTGTTTTTCTCCTCTTCTGTTGCTGTTTCCCCTTTGTACTTTCTTCCACTTCCCTCTCTTTGCCAGCCAATTCCCCACATCCTCCACTCACTCTCTCTCCTAAATCCCCCAAACCCTCTTTTCTCTCTCTAAAACCCCTAAACCCTCTTTTCTCTCTCCTCTATAAAACCCTCCCCCCACCACCCCCATTTCGCCTCCTTATCCCCTCTCCCAAACAGCCATGAAGGAACACTGGACCTCCCTCGCCTCCCTCCTCGGCGTCCTCGCCTTCTGCCAAACACTCCTCCACGCCCTCTTCCCGCCGGAGCTCCGTTACGCCGCCGTCAAGCTCCTCAACTCCCTCTTCCGCTGCTTCTCCTCCCACGTCTACTTCGACATAACGGAGATCGACGGCGTCAACACCAACGAGCTCTACAACGCCGTCCAGCTCTACCTGAGCTCCTCCGCCTCGCTCTCCGGCAGCCGCCTGAGCCTCACGCGCGCCCTCAATTCCACCACCATCACCTTCGGCCTGGCCAACAACGACTGCATCGTTGACTCCTTCAACGGAGTCAACATCCAATGGGAACACATCGTCACCCAACGGCAGGCCCAGGGCTCGCTCTGGCGGCCATTGCCGGAGGAGAAAAGGGGATTTACGCTCAGAATCAACAAGAAACACAAACCCATCGTTCTGAACTCCTATCTCGATTTCGTAATGGAAAAAGCCGAAGAAATTCGGAGGAAGAATCAAGAGCGGCTGTTATACACGAATTCGCGCGGCGGGTCGCTCGATTCGCGAGGGCATCCATGGGAATCGGTGCCGTTTAAGCATCCGAGCACGTTTGAGACATTGGCAATGGACCCATTTAAGAAGCAACGGATCATGGAGGATTTGAAGGATTTTGCTAACGGCCAGAGATTTTATCAACAAACTGGCAGAGCTTGGAAACGTGGGTATTTATTGTATGGCCCGCCTGGAACTGGAAAATCGAGCATGATCGCTGCAATGGCGAATTTTCTTGGGTATGATATTTATGATCTTGAACTTACTGAGGTTCATAACAATTCTGACCTGAGGAAGCTTTTGATGAAAACCACGTCGAAATCGATCATTGTGATTGAGGATATTGATTGCTCGATTAATTTGACTGATCGGAAGAAGAAGGGTGCGAGGAATTACTACAAGTTTCCGGATTTACGCTGCGGCGGTGGCGGCGGCGGGTATGGTTCGATTGGCGGCGACGACGGCGGCGGTTCGATTACTCTGTCTGGGTTGCTGAATTTCACTGATGGGTTGTGGTCATGCTGTGGGAGTGAGAGGATTTTCGTGTTTACGACGAATCACATTGAGAAGTTGGATCCGGCATTGCTTCGGAGTGGGAGAATGGATATGCATATTTTTATGAGTTACTGTTCTTTTCCAGCATTGAAGATTCTTTTGAAGAATTACTTGAATTTCGAAGAGGGGGGAATGGAGTTAGGTGTTGTCAGTGAAATCGAAGAGGTTATCGAGAAGGCGAAGATGACGCCGGCGGATGTGAGCGAGGTTCTGATCAAGAACCGGCGGTGTAGAAACAGAGCAATGGCAGAGTTGTTGGAAACATTGAAATCAAGAGCTGAAAAGAATGAGAAAAATGGAGGGTTGATGAAAAAGGAAATAGGTTTGGATGAAGAAGAAGAACAGGAGAAGAGAACTCTGGATAGTCCAAAAGAATCGTCGGAATTTGAAGAAGATTGCACCAAAGAAACAGAGGATGATGACGATGAAGATGATGAAAAAGATAACAACAATTTCATTGGGTAATAATAACGGTAAGAAATTCAACTTTTTCTCTCTTTTTTTTTCTTTTTTTTTTACTCTCATTGTCATGGATGGTAAAGTGACTGAAGTAAAAAAGTGAAAAAAATGGGGTGAATTTGGATTCAATTCTAAGATCTATCATCATTATTGTTAAAATAATGAAATCTATATTATGTCATCATTGATTGGTTATATAAATTGCAATTTTGAAAAGTTGGTGTTGAATTTGTTTGTTAGATTTGTTAATTGAAAAGACTAATTTGAGGAATATAATATGGTTTGTGTAATTTGCCACTAAGGACCCCAAATGGAAAGGCATTGGAAGTTTGTGATTTAACACATGGATCCCAATGCATATGTGAGAAGTGGGGGACTTAATAATTTATACTCTTTTGTAATTTGTGCCCATATGATTGAGAATCAATGTTGATTTTTTCTTTAAAAAAACAAAATCCATGTTACAATTTGTTTTGGATAGATTAGATTGATGAGTTGGATAGGATAATTTGGACTAATAAATAATGATTGAGGGATAAATGATCATCTCTTCCAATCCTAAGCTTGTTGCATCAGTTGTTTATTGGAATAAATAGACTTAGAGGAAGAAAATGAAAAACCCTTTATTGAATTTCTCATGTTTGGTTCTTTGTCAATATCAAAACATAGGTAATTGGTGGGTTTTGATTTGTGAAAAGAAAAGGAATAAAAGAGGGTTGAGAAGGGATGGTGGATGTGAGTAAAGGGTATCTAAGTACTTTAATTTCTATTGGAACTTATTGTTCAACTTATAGAAACTCTATAATATGTATTTTCTATTGAAAATTTATCTTTCACTAATATTTCTTTTAGTGAAATTTTCATAATTTGATAATTGGTAGGGGAGGTATTTCCCATTTCCCTTTTGTGTTGTCAATTTGTAGTTGATTTTCCCTTCCTCCTCTTTTATATTTTGTATTAAAATTAATAGAATATGATATTTTAGTTTATAATTAAATTCATACATGTACCTTTATATTAGTTGATTTATATTCTCTTACTTAAAGAATTAATATGTAGTTTAAGATTTTTTAATTTGATATAGCTAAGACACCTCACAATTAATCTTACCAAAATATATCACTTGATTTATAATATTTGGATCTCAAAAATTGTAAAAAATTGATTGGTAATTTTTAAGTTGATTGTTAAGTACCTAATTTTCATAAATTGAATTCCTAAGGCCCCGTTTGATAACCATTTGGTTTCTTGTTTTTTGTTTTTCAAATTTAAGCCTATTTTCTCTCAAAATTCTTACAATTTGTTTCACCCATTCTACCATGCATACATCTTTCCTTGAGACAGTAGGAGAAAACCAACCAACTTTTAAAAACAAAAAAAAAAGTAACTTCTCAAAGTTTGTTTTTGTTTTTAAAAGTTGGTTAGTATTCTCCTACATTTTTAAGGAAATATGGATAAATGGTAGGAATGATGAAACACAATGTAGGAAATTTGGATGAGAATAGGCTTAAATTTGAAAAACTAAAAACAAGAAACCAAATGGTTATCAAACGGGACCTAACTTTTTGTTTTTTTAAGGTTTTCTTGAGCTTTAATTGAACTACAATAGATAGATAGATAAATTATTATAACAAGGTAATTTATTTATTTGAAAATGTAGTACCTACTTGGTAGAATTGTTTAGGTGCAAATTATTATTGTTGAGATGATAAATTTCTAGTTTATTATTATTTTTCTAGAAAATAAGCTTACTAATTATTATACCCATGAATCCAACACGATTTTGACTAAGATTCATCTATTTTAAGTTCATTGATAATTTTGTTCATTAAGTTATGTTTAAGTAAATTTGAATGACTGAAAAAAAAGTAAATTTGAATAACTATTTTCTTTCAACACAAAGTTTCCGAAAATAATAGCAATTTCAAGCTTCACCTAAAGTTAGAAAACAAAAGTGATGTAAACATGATTCATGAAAAAGGCTGTGTGAATGGATAAGATAGGAGATGAAAGGGTAATATGGTAAAAACAAGCTTTTTAAAAAAAAAATCTTTATGGGTTGAAAACAGAAAGCCAGATTTTGTGTAAGGAAAAAAAGGATTTAGATGCCAAAAAAGGAGCACTTGTGAGACGACATGAGATATAATGAGAAAAAATTGTTTAAAAAAAAAAATAATAATTTCTTTAAAAGAATTCTTAGGTGGTGATTTTGACGTTTGAGTTATGAGAAAATGAAAGATTTCATGGGTGACAACTGACAGCTGACTCATCTCTGCCTTTTTTCTGTCTTTTCTGTATGATTTTTGTAATTTCTTTTATTTTTATTTTTTCAAAAAGCATGTGAATTTATATTTGCCAAAAGCCATATTCTTTCTTTCGGCTTTCCTAATTTTCCACCCCCCATTTTCATTTTCTTATTAAAAAAAAAAGTTTAGGGCATGTTTGGCTTTGAGAGAATGGGATGGATTGGGTTAGGTTGAGTAGGATGAGAACTGAAGATAAGTGAAATAAATTTATGTTTAAGGAAGGAAAGAAAAGATAAAATTATGTTTGATGTGATGGAAAGACAGTAATAGAAAAAAAATGTTTGAAATTTTTATTTAAATAAAAAATGGATATTTAATAGTTTTTTAATAATAAAATTATGTTTGATGAGATGAGAAGATAATTGTTGAAGTTTTTATTTAAATAAAAAAATAGATATCATGTAATTTTTTAATATTTTAATATTTAAATAAAAATGTGGGGTCCACACGTGGACTTGAGTAGGAGTTGGGTAGATTTATAGAAGTCCATGGGACAAACATGGATAGAAGTCAAGCCAACTCCACCGTTTCTCCTCCCCCACAAACATGACCTTAGTTTCTCCCACATTTTTTATTTTATTATTTTTTTATTTTTTTTCTCACTTTTAAACCAAATATATTCATGTATTCCTCAATCATCACAAAAGCAATGTGAAAAAACTCTCTACAAAAAAAAAATAGCACATGTCTTAGAAAAGTAACCAACCAATCGTGCTAAGTCGAGATCAATAACTTCGATGCTAAACCTAGCTCAAAAAGAGAATGAAAACATAAAGATTAAATATAGAATATTGTCTGAGTTTAGTATGATTTTGAAAAATACCATTTACAATATTAATAACATCGAAAATATTAGATTTCTCCAATATTGAAACAATGAAGTCATCCTCAAACCTTCTAGACATTATTGTAGTAAAAACGTAATCTCAATAATAATCTATAGAAAAAATAACTTAAGGCTTGTTTTAATTTATTTTCTAAATTCAACTACGTATATGTAAATAAAATGCTTCTACTATTATGTATTATTTGGCATTTGTATGCTCATGTGGATGTTATGTAGCTCCTTCACCTCTTATTAGGATCTAATGGTGGTTAAAACATCTTTCACATATGTTCTTATTCTAGCTTTTTACTATTCCTGAAAATTATCTAATAATTTGCAACTCATGAGGATGGACTAAAGTTTATGTGCGAAGTATTTTTTTTTACTATTATTAGTACATTGTTTTTATTAATCTACTTGTATTGCATATTTTGTAAAGATATTTCTATATCATTTAACATATATTAGATAGTAGTATAACTCTACTGACAACTTATATGACATAATAATTTTGCTCTACTGATATTTATATGACCTAACAATCATGAGGTTACATGTTTGAATACTCCTCTTCCAATATTATTATATCAAAAAAAATAATAATATTATAATTAGTATTATGAAGAAAGAAAAGCAAATTAATCGAAAAAATGGGAAGGGGACAGATTTTGGATAGAGAAAGATATCATGGAATCTGGTGGGTTAGCAAAAGACAAAAAACATTATGATTAAACCGAAGAAAAAATAAATTAGAAAATGTCAAGGCAAGGGGTGGAGGCTACGAATAATATGAAAAAAGCATTCAACTACATGTATAAGTGACATCCTATAAATTACAAAGATTGCACAATATACTATTTTTTAAACCACAAAATACTTTTAAATTATAGTTTTTTATTATTGCAATCACAACCTTCAATTTTCTTTTAATTATTATTATTTTTTCAACTAGTTCACATAACTTTGTTAACTATAGTTATTCTAAAAAAAACATTGTCAAGTATAGTTAGTTTCATAAGTATTCTAACGAGTTTCTACACTTAACAAATTAACTTATTAACACATTAACAAACGACTCATTTCAATACTCAACTTATTAATTTAATCAACCAGCTTTCTAAAATTAGTAAAGAATACAATTACAACACCAACCACCATGGAATAATCTAGATTCTAGCATACCGACAATTTTAAAAAACTAAGAAGTGATAAGTTTAATCTATGTAGTCATCAATCTATAAATTTTTTTGACATTCAAATATTGTAAAATGATATATTTCGTGATAACAGTTGAGATGCGTGTAAGATGACACGAATAAAGAAAAAAAGAAAAAAGAAAAGCAAATTAATCGAAAAAATGGGAAGGGGACAGGTTTTATAAGGGCATTGAGGCTTGTAGTGAAATTCCATGAAGAGACCCACTTTGAAGGCCCATTTTATGTTCTTGGTTGAATTATGGTGCCCTATTCTATTATGAATTCAACCCATTTTCTCTCTTGATAACCCCACCTGCGGTTCACACAATCCCACACCTTAACATCACCATCAAAACTCTCCCTTCTTTTCCTTATCCATTTTTCAACCTTCAACTTTTTTGCACCATACATTTCCTTCATTCTCATTCCTTAATTATTATTCCCTTTGAATGGCCAAACAATTAAATTGGCCCTTCCAATTTTCATATCATGATGTTTTGTTCCGTACTTTAGTTCAATTTTTCAATGAAGTAATGAACTCCTTTACAATAAAGTCTATGTTCGAGTGAGTTCGACGTTCACTATTTATGATATCTATATTGGATACTTAGATATACCGAAGATTTAGCTTTTATGGTATGTGAGTGTCCTTATCCATTTAAGTCTTGTCTAGATTTTGTTAGAGTATATTAAATTGATTAGGATCATATGGTAATATTAGTGTAAAGGTTTTATGTGTCGGAAAAACTTTTCCTAATTACCGCAGAAATAAGTAGAAAATAACTGAGAAATTAAATGAAAACAACAAAATAGAGAACACAACAATTTACGTTGAAAAACTCTCAATTGTAGAATTAGAAACCATAGACAAAAAAAACTTTCACGGTATGATAAAATATTGCAATCACACATAATTCTTTCTCCGACCCAACTCACATAAAATACTCTCTTCAAAACTTATATTACTCACACCATTTGCCTTACTCTGTATGAGAGAATACAAAAGAAATTTAACTAGAGTAAATACACAATAAATTTAAAGGACTAAAATCAAAGTCAGTTGCTCCTTTTATAATGCTTGAGCACACCACTTATTTTTAACTTTGTAATTTCTTCAACCTTTTCAATTTTTTCAATTTTATGATTTATTTTTTGAATCTTTTCGATGTAGAAAATCTTCTTCGTAACATTTTACCAAATACCTAATACGATGGGCTCTTTAAATTAAATTAATATATATATATATATATATATATATATGTGGGTTGTACGGAGTGTTTGGCTAATAGCCTCCACCATTAAACCTAATTCTCTTCTCTCAATCTCTTTTCCCTTCATCCATGGTTGCCCATCTCATTTTTTTGTTGCATCTTTAATCATCACAAATTTTAAATTTTATAACTCTATAACATTGGATCCAAGGTGGCTTCCTAGTCAGCTCAGGGCGTTGACTTGCAAATTTGGATGTCCAATTAGTGGGGCGTGCTTGACCACTTATAGGGATGTTTGGAATTTGGTGTCGAGGAGAGGAAGGGAAATGAGTTTTGTTAGGCGAAAACGAATATATTAAAAAGAGAAAGTTTAAAATTTATAAAAAATTAGAATTTAATCCCAAACACCAATTGCAATATTAATTATTTATATTATTGTCAAAATTGACTGCACTGGTAAAAGTATATTCCAAAATTTTCAAAAGTTATGAGATGTGTGCTTTTTAAAAATATTATTTCATGTTAGCATTCAGTTAAAGGTATTAATGAAGCATAATTCTTAGAGTTATATACTTGTAAATAAAAATATATATTTTCTACTTCTTCTTTTTTTTAATCAAGACTTTATATTTCCTTTTTCAAAAGATGTATGCATTTAAAAAAAAAGAAAAGAAATATTACAGCAAGAGTATCGATTTTATTTATTTATTTAGCATTATTATTTAGCATTGTTTTAGGTAAGCCCAGTCAGGCCCAACTCTCAATTTGGAGGATTTAGATTCATACAGTTTGAGCTTGGGCTGGAAGAAGCACGATTCAATGAACTATTCAACGTAATAATTATAGAAGTAGATAATTTTTTGAAAAGTTATTTTCACAAAATAATTATAAAAATTTATTAATATTAATATCATAAAAATTATATAACAATACTCTGATTATTGCTCAAAATATATAACTATTAATGATTGGTAAATATTTTCATTTGATTCTATGTAAAATCAATTCAAAATTGTTTTAATGTAAGTATTCTTCTCCCAAAATCTTATCATTTAGAAAATTTTCATATAAGTCCTTCTAGATAAGTCAAATAAGATAAATCCAAATCATAAGTTAGTTATCGATTTTGCACTTATTAAAACAAATTTCAATGATTGATGTTATGGAGCTACTAGTGTTGTTGACGTTTTCTCTCTACATTTGATAATAGTTTTCATAGTGAAAAAAAATATTTCAACATACAAATATTATTGAACAACGGAGAGTGAAAGGACTAAAATTAGCCAAGCAATGCAACAAAAGCTCCATAAAAGTGAAATTAATAAAACAAAGACGTTTTAACAACGTCATAGAATATCGAAATTGCAGTATTGCGCAATCGACATTCATATTATTGGAATTGAAAGACAATAGAATTTCGAAATTGCAGTACTGCAATCGACACTCATATTATTGGAATTGAAAGACAGTAAAATGAAAGGAAATAAAAGAAATGCTTGTTTTTGGGTTTAGTGTTTACAACCCACAAGCAATTTCTTGATTTGAAGGTCAAAGTCAACGGGAATAACGATATTGTCGAATTCGATGGGCAGCGAATCCGAATGCAAACTTGGTTTCCAATCTGCCTCTTTCAAAACCTTCATAATTTCCTCAACAACTACATTGCTCGCTGCTTCTGTAAAATGGGTTCCATCCCTAATCGTAACAATAAATCAACAAATTATCACATAATCAATTAAATTAAAGGGTGAACTAGGGAAATAGCTACATTAAACAAACTAAATAAATAAATGACTACCATCCTATAGCATTTAAATTAATGTCTACTTTCAAATTTTTAGAAATTATTAAATTATTATTAAATTCTAATTTACCCTTATACCCT
>JBBMEF010000008.1:8747181-8765783 GCA_037832685.1 Sicyos baderoa | reverse complement strand
ATATTTTGATATCCATAACTGTTCGGATCAGCTTTTGCACATCTCAATTAATGTCACGGGCATAGAGAGTTTAAATTTGAAAAGGAGAGCTTGATTCCTTACTAATAAAGACTCAAGTATTACTTTTATGAAAATAATCAAGTTACTCGTAAACTAGTTCGAATAGTCACAAATATTTTAAAAAATACAATTAAATATAGAATCAAACTTACAATTTCCAAAAAAAAAAAAAAAGAAAAAAACAAACAAAAAAATTTACAAAATTTTCCATAATTTACTAAATGTATTATTTTCACAAAACAATTATAAATATATGTTAAATTTAAAATATTTGTATTTATAGTTATATTATGTATTATTAAGAAAAATATTATTAATACAAATTACTAAAATTTCTATTTTTTTTTTAAAGTGACTAATTATTTTAAATATTTAGACTAATTTCATAAGTTTCCCATCAAAATTTCATAAAACACAGAGATTAAATTTATAATCAATCCTTAAAGAAAATTAATAATATTATTTTGTTTGTATAAAGTAATTGAAATGAGTGTTTGGTTATAGGGATATGGAATGACGGAGTCGGGGTCGATGTTGACAATGACATTAGCGTTTGCAAAGGAGAAGTTTGAGGTGAAATCGGGAGGTTGTGGGACGGTGATGAGAAATTCAGAGATGAAGATTGTAAACCCTCAAACCGGAGCTTCTCTTCCAAGGAATCAACTTGGAGAGATTTGGTTTAGAAGCTCTCAGTTGATGATAGGTACTCATTTATTTTCCATTATTGTAATAACATTACAAATTGAATTCATCTTGGAAGAAAAATTCAAACCTATGACCTTTTATTCATTGGGTGTATACAGATGTCGTTAAGCTACTGCTCTTATTGGTTCATATGTAGAAATTAGATTTTCATGTATTGATAAATAATGTGAATTGCGTGACTCTTAAATAAAAGAATATAGTTTATTTATTGGGTGTATACCGATGTCGTTGAGCTACTGCTCTTATTGGTTCAAATATATAAAAATTAGATTTTCATGGATAAATAATGTGAATTACGTGACTCTTAAACAAAAGAATATAGTATATTCATGGATAATTATCTTCAATTACTTAATTTGCAAATATCGTACTAAATTATTTTTTTCGTTGGAATTAATAACTGGCGTCACTGATTAATGGCAAGCCTAGCAATTCCAAAAAAAAAAACCGGAAAAAGAAGTTACTAATTAATGGCATAGCAAAGGCATCCAAAATTACATCAATGAAGAGTCGTCATTTCATTTGTTTTTCTTTGGAAGCATCAAATTGGGCCAAGCCCACATTGAGTGGGCCTGATGGGCTTAATACCCACGACCAAAATCAAGCCCACTAGTTTTTGATCGGTTGAACTGAACAGGATACCTCAACGACGAAGAGGCGACGAAGAGCACAATCGACGAAGACGGATGGCTGCACACCGGCGACATAGGTTTCGTCGACGACGACGACGAGGTTTTCATCGTCGATCGCCTCAAGGAACTCATCAAATACAAAGGTTTCCAAGTAGCGCCGGCGGAGTTGGAAGCTCTGCTCATTTCTCACAGTCACATCGCCGACGCTGCCGTTATCCCGTACGTGAGCGTTCTCGATTCTGTTCCTTCAAGTTCTGCGTTCTTTATACTAATTTTTCGACGTTGCAGTATGAAAGATGAAGTTTCCGGAGAGGTGCCGGTTGCGTTCATTGTCCGATCCAACGGTTCCAGCATCAACGAGGATGAAATTAAGCAATACATCTCCAAACAGGTAAGATCTCCATTTTTGGCATTAATTTAAAGCTTTTTAGTTGAATTTATTGTTAGGTTTTGCCGATTGATGCAGAATTTAGTATTGATTTTGATTTCACCGAAAAATTAGGCCACCTTCCTATGGATAATAATTTATAAATCATTAACTAACCTAGTGTCTTTTTGATTAATATACTTCTAAAAATCACAGCAAGTGGTTGAACATTTGATTGATATTCGAACAGTTACGCCATCTAAACTCGTTTAAGTGATGAATTAGAGTATGTAGAGACTTCTTAGACACAAACTTGAAGGTTGGAGAACCTTTTAGATAACCTTCTTGAATCTTGTTAACCAAGGTCTAATAGTCGAGGTGTGGCCGACTATGAAGCACAAACACTTCATAATAGGGAAAGAATCCGTGTCCGTTGGACACATATCGGACACGCATTCTTTCTTACACTTCTTGGACACATGTTCGACGTACCATTTTATGTGTCCTTATTTTTTTAATTATTTTTTAATAATCGGACACACTTCAGACACATATTGAACGCATTTTGTAACATGTGGTTTTTGAGCCCAGATGTTAGGAGCCTAAACCTAGAATAATTAATGTTTTAGTTAACTAAATTATGAAAAGGAAAAGGCAAAAGAAAAATTTTAAAAAAAAATACTCATTTATCACAAAAAAACCAACTATCTTTTCTTCTCCTTCCTGGATAAAAATGTATTCATCTTCTGAAATACTTGTTTGTTGCATCCTCCCGTGCTGTGTGAGCGATGTCCATTGTGATTAATTTGATATTATATGTTTTTTAGTAGAATACATTTAGTATTATGTGCTACATTTACATATTTACTAAAAACAAAATAAAGTATCTTCAACGTTTTCGTATCCGCTGAGTCCTGTTGCATCTGTATCTGTGTCTTGTGCCCGGGTCCGTGTTTCACAGGTGGCCGAAACACTCACTCATTGACATAAAAAAAAGTAATAGTAATAAAGAATTTGGACTGCTACTTGGTGCACTAAATCTGTTTTGTTAAAAAACTATGATGTATCCTATTATTGCCTTAAACATGATGACCTATTTGTAAGCTTTTCACCCTGAATACACGTATCCGTTTTCCAAAATAGTAACAAAAATTTATTTGTGATATTTGAAAGGTCAAAAAGGCTATCAAACAAACTTATAGTTTAATTCGTGGATTGTAATTTGTGAGCACGTGGGATGCAGGTTGTGTTTTATAAGAGGATTAATCGTGTTTTCTTCGTGGATTCCATCCCTAAAAGTCCTTCTGGCAAAATCTTGAGGAAACAACTTAGAGCATTGCTCGCAACCAGTATTTCAAATTAGACACCAAAGCCTACAACTCCGAATAATTCAAATCTCTTTCTCTCAAATGTGTGTATCTAAAGTAGAGGGAATGATCTTCTTTGTGGATTATGTTTATATAAAGTTCTGTTTAGAGGTTGTGTAATGAGCCACAGTTTATGAAGAACTTGGATATAAGTTTTTTGTTGTTAAGATTTCAAGTCAATTTAGCAGTTTCAGTGGAAAGCTCTGATGGACAAAAAAGGAAAGGGAGTCTCGGAGATCGTAAATTCTACCTATTGACAGATGAGAGTGCTAACAAGAGCAATAACTCAACCGGTATAAGTGTAATAACCGATGAGAGTGCATGTCCGTTATGGATTTGAATTCGCTTCACGATTGTGACCAATGACAGTGGATTTAGATCGATGATTTCCTAATTCCTCCTTGAAAAACTACATTCAAACGATTTTTTTTAACTACTCAAAATAATTCTTCATTTTTACTATTAAAAACAACTTCTAATCATTTCTCACAATTTATTATTAATTATTCATTTATAACTACTTAATATAACTCCTTATTTCCAAATCACTCATTTCTAATAATTTATTTTTAATCAATTAAAATAACTTATTTTTAATCGTTTTTTTTTTTTGTATGACTACTCATTTTAAATCTACATCCAAATAAGATTTTCACTCTAGTTCTTCTACAAAAAAATCACATTCAAACTAATTTTTTATTATAACTCTCAATTTTTTAATATTCAAACTAATTTATCATAAAAATTTCATCGATACACCTCCCAAGAGTAAAAATCTTCTTGCACTTGCTCTCTTCGTCCGTTCATCTATAAAGAGAAGTTAAGGGAATTCGTTTAAGCTCGAACGCACTCGCTCTTTTGTTTTTGACAATATTGTAATAATAGTCATGATTGGGAGTAAACAATCTCTCATTTTTCATTTTCCTAAGAATTTCCTCAACATTCAAATAAAGTACTTTCAAATAGTATACTTTATGAGGCGTGGGTAAACTAATTCAAACACTTATGAATATATATATATATATATATATATATATAAACAATCTCTTCTCTTTCTTCATTATTAGAAAGATTCGAATTAATGACTTTTTGCCGTTTTGGTTATGACACACGTAAGCTTGTTGATAAGCCGTAGCTTTTGTTGGCCACCATAGTCATTCTACCGTCCTTTTGAATTCAAGTGATTTTTTTTTTTCCCTTTTTGGTAGAGTTTTCTTCCTTTCTTTTGAAATCTTGAAAAGAAGCCATCAAAATTTCAAGAAAGGACCATCACAACTTTAAGAACAAAGCTCCTATAAAGTAAATGACAAATTTTCATGTAGTGTGAGATGTATCAAGTAGAGTTTATACTTATAGTATCTTAATCTATTTAGAGAATTCCAAGAATAAAGCACTGGATACTCATATATATATATGTTTATATGAACATGCTCTAGCATCATGGAAACATATGAGTGGCCATCTTCTTACTTGGATTGATGCATTATTATTAACTTGAAAGCTTATGTTGGATGGTGAGATGTGGTTGAAATGAGAGTTCACTTGTGTATTAATGGAATACACAAATAACGAAGGAAATTGTGATACCTATAAATCTACGAAGAGGGGAAATCTCACTCCAAAGCACAAGATCAGAAGAATTGAGAAATTGGAGAATAATTGACACAACCTTATCCTTTCACATGTGTGAACCATAAAGTGCAAATAGTTTCCCCTTTTTGGTGCTTTCTAGGAGAGGTATAAATAGTTTCCCCTTTTTGGTGCTTTCTAGGAGAGGTATAAATGGGAGTCTCTGTTCCCATTATACTGTATGGCATAAATAAATCGCTCTGTTTGTCATTCAAGGCGCGAGACCGTGGTTAAAGATTTGAATTTTGAAGGTATACTCTCCTCAAGATTTCAGATTCAAAACCCATCTATGACATTAATTTAATGTCTCTATTCCTTTGATGTCTTCTGGTCATGGTTACCCTGACTATAGAATAGTATAGCGAACTAAGACCCTGTTTGATAACTATTTGGTTTTTGAAATTTAATCCTATTATCACTCAATTTTCCTACATTGTGTTTTATCATTCCTACAATACATCCATATTTATAGTAGCTGAGTACTAACCAACTTTTAAAAACAAAAACAAACTTTTGAAAGCTACTTTTTTTTCTTCTTCAAATTGTAGTTTGGTTTCTATAAATATAAGTGAGAGGTAGACATCCAAGTAAGAGAAAACATATGGTAAGACAGTTATTATAGGCTTAAATTTCAAAAACCAAAAACAAAAAACCAACGCCTTGTTTGGTTTGCTGGTTGGGATCCAAATTTCCCGGAATCTTGATTACGGTGTTTGGTTTGTTGTATTGATAACCAAAAATAAAAAGAATGTTGTTTCAAATCCCCGAATTCTAAACCATGGTAATCAAATTCCCCCGATTCCAAAAAGAAAAAAACTGTGAGTCAGCATCCAAAAAGCACCGAACGTGTCGAATTCTGATATGAAGTGGTGGTCTTTTTTGTCTGCCGCACCCCAGAGTTTTTTCCTTTTGTTTTGTCGTGGCTTGGAGTTTGTATCCGAAAAGTGAAAAGAAATTAGAAAAGAAAGAAGAAAAAGTTGATGAGACTAAAACTAAACTGAACATGGCTTCTTGAATCTCTCTATACATTTAGAGCCGTTTTTATTTTATTTCCTTCTTTCTTTTTTCTCACCCAACACACGTCTTCTCCATATCTTTGCTTTCTTGTTTTTCAATATCTTGTCCGCTTCAATCATAGACTACTCAACCACTAACATTAACACAATTCATCAACATTTTCACTAACTTCTCAATTTACCCCTTCGGTTTCGATGTTTTCGGGTCGCATTGAGACGGGTTTCTAACTTTTAAGAAACTCACACATCTCAAAAGAGAGAGGCTTATGTCTCGCTTTGCCTCATGATCGGAAGAATACTACTTTTACTATTCCTTTTTCTAAAAACAGTACTCTACTTTTATTTTGAAAATATTGAAACAAAAAAATCATTGAATAAAAGTGATGAAGATATTTTATAAGAAAAATTGTATAAGTATCTTGATTTGTATGATTATTATTCATTAGTATTAAGGTTCTATTATTATAGTTTTACGTGTTATGTGTTTTAATGCAATACTTTTTACGCAAATTTCGGATTTGTATATTGATTTTAATTGGCTTACGCTTTAAGCTTGTCTTCCCTCTCTAAGAGAAAAATCTCAAGGCCACATTTGTTGAGTTTTCTTTTTTTCAATTTTGTGGATAGATTTATTGCTATATTTTGATTTACCTACGTTTGTTGGAAATATTTACCTCCATTTAATTTTGAGATGAAACCTCATATCATCAAACGCTTGTTTTAGATGTAAATTTGAGATACAACGAGACGAAAGAGTAACTCTCGGAAGCACACGGGGAAAATGATAATAATTATTACTGGTTGCATGGGCCATCCCAAGGCGAAGAAAATTGGTACATAATTATTTAAGTGTGTTTTTCCTTGTTTCAAACAAAAAGAGGAAGCATTTTGGTTTAAAATGCCACCAATCCAATCCAATCCAATCCCAATCCCAATCCCAATCCACTCACTTTGGTTAATGGATCCCAAATGTACCTTACAACCTCAAAAGGTTGGAGAAAGTGGTGGCATGTGTTAGGGGGACCCTATTCTACTCTTTTCTTTCTCTTTAAAGAGTATCCTAATAAATATAAATATAACATGAAATGTAAAAAAGCTAAAAGAAAGAAAGTTGGGATTAAACTTTGAGATGACACTTCACAATCAAACCAGCCACTCTCTAAAGTTCAGATATCGATCCCGGAGAAAGAAATGGGGTTTCAATGGATCATTCTTAACCACGTAACCACATTCTTCGCCACACTTGGAGTCCACAGCTGAAGTTATGCCAAGTATATTAGATAACACGAAGTTCTAGCATACCGAAGACTCTTTACCGTCTCAATGTGGGATAAAAATTCTAACATCACCCTTTAAGATGGTGTCATATGAGGAAGTCTATTTGTAGATTGAAATACTCATTAAGTTTATGCTTGCTTGGGAACCTTTAATATTATATTAAATTATATGAGGAGGATCCATCTCAAAACTAATTGATAATAAAGAGAGTACCCCATGTCTTTTATTTAATCAAGGCATGACCTATCTTTTCATGTCCACTTATGTGTAAGTAAATTTGTGTTGTATTTTACTGTTCTTTAACTCGAAATTTTTTTTTTAAAGAAAGATAAAAATATCACTTAAATTAGACTACATAGGTGGACATAAAAAGTTAGGGTTTTGTTCCTTTAAACTTTTCTTTGAGAATCGACACCTTTAGGTAAACATACCTATCAATGACCTCTTTTGGGGCTTGCCACAGAAAAAAATACAGTGGATAGAAACAATTTTGGATTTACTCAAATGTAATACGTTATAATGAGTGAGGTCCGGAAAGAACACGAATTGTATTACAGAAAAAAAAAAAATCGAATTCAAGAAAAGCCAAGCTTTAAAAGAATTTTGAACCTACCGAAAGGGTCACTGATGCAGTGGTTTCATTATTTGAATGTAAACCGGTTCAACACCGAGTCGGTATTGTAATCCCCTCCGAATCTCATATAAACTTTGTTGCATTATGCCTTGAACGAGTCTTTTACCCTACAATGAGTAGTCGGGGGTTCGGGGGCGGAGGCCCTGACGGGGTGCGGGGACTAGCCAACACAACGTTAGCAAATTTTGTAATTATGAATTATTGTAATTAGGTTTTAATTAGAGCACGTATATAAACTCAATTAAAAACCCTAGCCGTTTTTATGACACTCACCCCTCTGAATAAAACTGATTCTCCCTCCCCGCCCGTGGACTAGCCAACACAACGTTGGTGAACCACGTAAATCTGTGTGTGTTTTTCTGCTCTTCTCTTCTCTTTACGTTTATTTATCTTCGATTGTCGATTGTTTGGTTTCCGTTTACATAACAAACTTATAAACATTTTTTTTACTCTTTAAAACAAAGTAGACAAACCACGAACATTCTCACTACCTATTTTTCTTAGTTTCGTTTGTTAATTTTTATTAGAGAACATAAGAAACAGAATAAGGGAGAGGGTCCGCCGACTTCATTATTGTCATTATATGATCTGGAATTTTCCGTTTTGCCCATGTGATTAATTACTTGAATATCTCAACATTTTATTATATAAAAATTCTTTGCACACATAATATCTCAAAGTTAGCTGCAGAGATGGTGAGATAAAACAAGACCTAAATATTTCAAATCGGCATCAAATTAGTAAGTCACAATTAATACACCAAAATTATACTTTAAATTGTTGTAAAATTGGAAGTATAGTGATTAAATAATTACGAATATAATCAAAGTTTAGGCTAAATATTACAAATCAAGTCTACCGAGTCAATTTGGGAAGATGTCATATCTCTTGTAGCTTTATGGTGCTAAAAATCTAATTTGCTTAAACATGATTGCTCTCAATTATAAATCTTTCTTCCAATCACCATGTTGCATTATATGAAATTTGTTTTGTTTTTGTTTTAATAAAGTTTAGGGATTATATTGTTTTCTCCCTGAAAATTGGGGACTAAATAGGGGTATTTGTTTGACATATTCCCCGAGGATTTAGGCCGGAGATTTTGTAATTCTTTCTTGAAAAACTATATCTAAACGAGTTTTTTTGTAACTATATAAAATAATACCTCATTTTTACTGCTCGAAATAACTTCTTATTTCTAACCATTTATTATAATTATTTAATATAACTCTTCACTTCTAACCACTCAATTCTAATCATTCATTTTTTTAACTCTCAAAATAGTTCATTTTTAACCATTTATTTCAAATCATTTTTTCTGTAACTACTCAAAATAAATTCACATCCAATCAAAGTTATTGTTTCTTACACCTCTACATAAAAATCACATGAAATGACTTTTTACCATAACTTTCAATTTTTAACTACTCAAAATTCATCAAAACCTCATCGAAACACCTAAAAAAGTGAATTTTAATGAACTTTATATTCAATTATAACTCCTTGCAGAGCCAGCAAATGGAGGCAACCAAAGATGGGCGAGTTAAATGAACTAGAAAGCAAGAAGCTTCACTTCACTTTCTCCAAAAGAGAAGTTTCAAATGCAAGTTAAAGAAACCCCCTTTGTTTATTTAATCATCAAATTATTATTAATATTATTATAATAATAATAATAATAATAATAATAATAATAATAATAATAGTGATCATGATAAAAAAGTGTCTAAAAACTGAATCTTTTAGATTGAATTGAGAAATTGAGTGACCCGGATCATTGTACTTTGACCCGGCCATTTTAATTGAGAAGAAAGGACGCATTTGTAGCATCTATTATCTGAACCCAATTAAGCCGCCAGAAAGTAGGAGGAAAAAGTACACATAATTAATTACATGCATCGTGATCTTGGACTTTGATTTGTGTATAATTGTAATGTTGGGTGCTTACAGATTTCAGTAACTCCATAATTAAAACACTAATGAGAGAAAAGGTATGCTCCCTTCCAAGTTGGAGGCTTGGGCTTTGAAAGTATACTCCTTTCGAAGTTTCAGATTCGAAACTCACCTGTGACATACTCTTTCGATGTCTTTGGTGTCTGACCTAGAGACGAGCATAGTTATCTTGTTTCAAAAAAAATAATTAAAACACTAATGAAAGAAAAGGAATTAGTGTTGGGGATTAAACAAATTAGAGTTGGTCTCTGATTCAAAGACATTATTAGCGCAAACAGCGAGATAATGATCCCTCAATCATTGTCTCAAACACACATTTTTATTATTTGTGGCTGTCGCGGATGGATCAAATTATTAATTACTATGTTATCTAGAATTGAATATTGAGCTTGTGTCAGTCAGACATTATTCATTAGTTTATGGAATTTTAGTAAAATTCAAAACCCATGTGCTCGGTTGTCTGTTTTTTATTTTAATTTATTGGGAAATCATTGATATGGGTGAAATTGTTTGAAAATTAATTTGGAGAGAAATAGTGAAAAATATTGGGTGGCTTAAGTTGTGTTTTGTTTGGTAGTGGATGCATAAGCTTTTAAGGGTCCTACGTTTCATTGTATCATTTTGACGAGATTGAAAGATCTTATAAACACTTTATGAGGATATGCTATCCATGTGTTCTTCGGTTGGGTCCAATCACAATATTAGGTTATCTCTACCTTGTTGGACGATATAGATAACTATTTGACTTAATAGTTGGTCTCAATATTATTACGTATTTGTGGTATTTCATTCATCTTAAGATTTAAATTCGAAATGCTTTATAATTAAGTTAATTCGTTGACTTCAAACGAAAAATCTACAAAAAAAAAAAAATATGACATAGAAAATTAATTTTAGTTAAATGATTACTATGAATTGCATTCATAATTTTTTGATTACCTCAAGTTAAAATTTCATAAATAAAAAAGATCTCACAAAATTAAAAAGCAACAATCTTCTCCCCTAATTACTAAAAAAAGGAATATCTCACAAAAAGTTTCTTCCAGGAAAAAGAACCACAAACAATAGATTCATTACATGATATCAACTATTCATAAGTGCACCCAAAAAGAAAAATGAACTATTTATGAATAATATCGAGTGGTTAATTTCTAAATATTAAATTGTATGACAAGTTTGGATCAAAATAAGTGTAGTTGAAATTAAAAGAAATGCAATTTTATGAATTATTTTTAAGTTAATATTTTAATTGAAGGAATTTGGAAATAAGGTGAGGTTCCATCTCCCCTATACTTACTAACATATTTAACATTCTCAACAAATAATTAAATGAATTAATTTAGAGTCGTGGAAGATTTAATTTTTTTAGAACAAATTGAGGGAGTAGTCCAACAAACCTTATATTAGAGGGCTATTGTGACTGTGATGTTGAACTAAATTACTACTAAATAATGAAATCACTTGGCTACTAAGCTTTTCAGTGGGAAAGATTTAGATCTATTTTCGTGTTAGTGTCGATATAACCAAATTGACCATAATCCAAATTTTTTGTTTAAGTTGGTTGGTTAATTAAAGTCTTAACAAAAAAATAATGAATAATTTCAGCATGAAATTTAATTGATAACCAAAGAAGCAAAATTTGAAGAAAGACAGTAATTTTAGGTTTGATGGGAATATAGCCTCCCTTTAAAGCATCTAATATTAGGAAAAAAGTATATAAATGAAGAGTAATCAAATGCAAATGAAAACCAAACAACCCAAGTTACCAATAAACTAAACTACTTCCCTTTCTTAAGAAAAAATAATTTGTCCCTAAATGATTAGTTGTTGCTAATCAATTCCAAAGTACAAATTTAACATGTTGCTAATTGGACAAATGTACTTTATAAGGATTACTCAATATTAAAGTCTTCTCTCTATAAATATATGTCTACGTGGCCAAATGTTATTAGTTTCCCTAACCTATAGTTTAATGAATCAAGACAATAGGAAGGGATGTTCAATGAACCACAAGACAAATATGTAGGTTTGAAATTGAATAAAGATATGATTGAATTATTTGATAAAACAAAGTTGAAAGTGACATAAATGTGTAATGATGTTGCATGTTTAGGCTAGTCAACAGGATTTATCTTGATAATCATTTATCACTTAATTTAGAAGTTTGGATCCACAATTTCTAAACTCCCAATCCCTTTTCATGATGGCTTTAATGAGTTTTAATTTACTAATTAATAAGTTACCCAAACATTCTCTCTATTAACACATCAATCTAGCTAGAGGTCATGATTTTGGCTTTACATTTGTATTAAATTACAACTTTAACCCTTCATTTTAACTCCCCTAATTTAATTTTTTAAAATTCGTCATTGTTATCCTTTTATTTTTAAAATTGATCCATTACATTTTTTTGTTTATTTTTCTTAAACAATTACTATTTTCCTTTAGAAATTTTAGAATATGTTTAGTTTTTATACCAAAATTATTAATATTATTGAACTAGTTTCGATTTATATTAACTTTAAAATTATTAGAGACCAATTTTAAATTTTTTATTTTTAAAAGTATCGCTAAATTAATATTAAACTTTTGAAACTTCATGAGCCAAAATGAAATAAATTTTAAAATTTAGGCCCCGTTTGATAATCATTTGGTTTCTTGTTTTTTGTTTTTCAAATTTAAGCCTTTTTCTCTCAAATTTCCTATCATTTGTTTCATCATCTTTCCTTAAGAAAGTAGGGGAAGACCAACCAACTTTTAAAAACAAAAAAAAGTAACTTCTCAAAGTTTGTTTTTATTTTTAAAAGTCGATTAATATTCTCCTACCTTCTTAAAGAAAGATGAATAAATAGTAGGAATGATGAAACACATTGTAGGAAATTCGAGAGAGAATAAGCTTAAATTTGAAAAATTAAAAACAAGAAACCGAATGGTTATGGAACGGGGCCTTAGTGATTGGAATTGAAATTTTAAAAAGTTAAAAATTAAAATGAAACAAATTTAAAGAGGTAGTGACTTTTTTTTTTATTAAGAGTGTATTTCATAACAAATATATAGTGATAGTCAATTAAAAATGAAAGTGAGTGTCTACCATTAGATGGCTCGAATACATATATAAATGAGTGTATTTCATAACATTCTGGCGTTACATGTGGGGAGCAAGTAGAAAAGAATGGAAGTAACAATTTTTAATTTTTAATTTTATATGGTATTTAATTATTTTTTTAAAAAAAAAACAGTATTGTAATCCGACAAAAAATTTGAGAGCTGCCAATCCCAGACCCGACAGCCTTGGATCCCCACTGATTCTTTCCAACCCTCTGTCTTTCTCTCTCCTCTAATTCCAAACCCCATTTAATCCCTTTTATCCCTTTTATTTTCTTATAAACCCATCACAAATTCTTCATTTTTCTTCAAACCCCATTTCTCATTTCCCTTTTTTCTTCAAACCCCATCTTTTCAATTCTCAAATATGGAGTTTAAACACCATCAAAAACTCAACCTTGAGCTTCTTCTAGAACCCTCCTCTTCTTCTTCTTCTTCAGCTCCAACTAGTCCAAATTGTGAGCAAAGGGTTTTTTCATGCAACTATTGTAAGAGAAAATTTTATAGCTCACAAGCTTTGGGAGGTCACCAAAATGCTCATAAGCTTGAGAGGACTTTGGCTAAGAAGAGTAGAGAGATTAGGGCTTTTAACCATGGTGATTATGAAGCCAATAATATTGCTATGAATAATTCAAGTCATTTATGGAAAGTTGAAGCAACAACGCAAGGGCCTCTTGTGATTGGGACACGTGGACTTGATGGTGGGAGAGAGATCATAAGGGCTGAAAATCACCTTCATCATCATGATGAAATTGGTCATCTTGATTTGTCTTTAAGGCTTTGAATTTAGTTTCTTTATGTCTTGATTTGTTAATTTTACGTATAATTTTTATATAATGATTGAAATCCCCTAATGGAGAGAGTGATGGATAGTGTTTTGTGTTCCATTTGATTTCTTGAGTATATTGTGGATTTCGTCCTTATATATTCTCTCTTCAAATTCAAACCACGACCTTTTTTTCTCTTGGAGCATGAGAGCTAAAATTCATCTTATACGTTATTAGACTTTCATGAAACTCGAATATGTATATTAAAGGACATCTTCAAGAAATCTCTACATATTGGTATGATATTGTCTCAAAGTCAATCTTCGTGGTTTTATTTACCAATAGAGATCATATGTTTGTTCTCTTTTATCAGATGTTCCCATCTATATGATTTACCTTTTAATTAATTAATGTAGATCATCTTCCTTTGTTTGTATTTTCAATAATTTTGATCCTCTCAAACAAAGTATCATATAAAGCTTCTCTCGTTGTATAGTCATTTTTTTATTTATATTTGAGCCCACCTTAACGCAGCCACTGATCCATCCAATTGATACTTAAGCATCGTCAAGCTCAACCACAGATCCATCTCATTTACACTTGGAACATATTTGATAAGCACTTTTCACCAATAATATATCTCATGAGCACTCACACTAGAGTACATATTGGGGTGGCCGCTCAATAAAAAAAAAAATCAATATGACTCCATACCATTCCATACTATATTAGGGCTCTCAAATTCTCATACTCCACGATGTTTTCAATATAGCTAAGTCAGGGGATTTTAATACAACACATTCGATGCACGAATCTCCATGTTGGTATAATATTGTCTATTTTTGGAATAAAGACTTCATATCTTTATTTTTTGTTTCAATCCAAAATGTCTCTTACCAATGAAGATAATGATCTACCTCTTATTTAATCAATGTGAGACTACATTTCTCAATATTAATAATACATTTCATTATTTGTATTTAATTTCCAACAATACATTCAATTAAAATATAATAATAAGAAGAAGAAATTGAAATTAGATCCGAAATTATCGAGTTTTATGAGTACTATCTTGAAAAGACATGTTTAAGTTCCATAATTGGAAAGATGTCGAAGACTTTCATGCTTTGTAGTCTTTTTTTAAAAGAAAAATACTTCATATAGAATTTGATAAGAGCAAATTAACATTAGAAACTAAGGAAATCGAAAAGGGAGCTCGAATTTGAATCTATTAGATTTTGATCATAGTTCTATTGAAGATAGAAGACGAGATATCACTTTCATTGTATATTTCCAAATAATAAATACTTTTTAATTTTTTTAGCGATGGTTAGTAGAAATTAATTATTCTCTTTTTCCTTATTTGTATGTGGCTATACATTTTCATTACATGCATGCATTATTATTAAGACTCAACCATGATTATCACTAACTAACCTTGTTTGTATGAATTTAAAATAAAGCGAATGTAAATTGTAAGTCAAAATGAAAAAAAAAAAAAAAAAAAAAAAAAAAAAAAAAAACCTATTTTTGTTCCTTGGAGAAAGTTAATTAAACCCCTACCTGGATACATGTTTTTTCTGCTCTTGCCCTATTCTTATCTTTCATAAAAATAACCATTTTGTCATGATGTTTAAGCCTACAAAATTCAAGACTTATTTTTGTTTTCCCTCATTTATACAATATAGAATAATGAGATTTCAATTTTTTTTTTTTTATTACAGAATGTTTTTATATTTGATTAGGACTTGAAATAAAGAGTTAGAAACACATTTCCTCTCCCAAATTCAGAAAAATATTTAGATGAAAGTTCTAATTTGCTCTCTGCTAACTCACATGCCTGCGAACTAAAATTTCGTCAAAATTTGATTTAATTAAAGTTAATATGATAGAATAAGACTGACAAATTAAAATAAGTTAAATTTAATCTTTATAATTTGTTGATGCTTCAATTGTTATAAAGGAAGCATTAATGCTCTACTTTTTCTACTAAAATGCAAGACAAGATAAAGAAAGAGATCATGAAGTTTGGTAGATTTATGTGTATATTTACATAAATGCATGGTTGGTTGGATGTAAATTTAAAGGATGATAATGTCTTTTGACACTTAAAGTCTTTCAATTTGTCAATATATATATGCTCCTTCTTTACTTTTTCTAGTTAATTACTTTTAAAAAAAATGGGTTTCAACTTTCTATTTCTAAACTCATAATGATCAGTTAAAAGCGAAAACAGGGGCGAAATGCAATGTAAATATTGATGTGGGGATTATAATTAGTTGAGAACAAAAAAAAAAAAAAAAAACTATTATGAGCAAATCACATAACAAATCCAAAAGAAAAGATATTTCCTTTAAGAAACTAACTTTTAAGAACAAAAAGACTTCGCAACTCCCAAAGCTCAAGAAGTTAGAGCCAGAAAAGGGAAACAATTTAGTTGATTAGAGGTAAAAAGAGGCAGTATGATTTTACACTTAAATTAATAATAACAACAATTTTTACTAGGCTGTTTGTTTGGTATATTTAGGTAGTATTTAATTTCAGGAGTAATATTGAGAAATTATGTTAACTAGTTAAAAATTGAAAGTTGTGTCCAAAAACTCGTTTGGATGCAGTTTTTGTGTAAAAGAGTTAGAATCAAAATCTTATTTGGATGTAAAATTAAAATGAGTTGTTATTTTTAATAGTTAAAAAAAATGATTAAAAATGAATGGTTAAATATGAGTTATTTTAATTGATTTAAAAGGAATAATTAAAAATTGGTGGTTAAAAATGATTGAATAGTTAAAAATGAATAGTTAGAAATGAGAGTTATTTTTAAAAGTAAAAATGATGAGGAGTTAATAAAAACTCGTTTGGATATAAATTTTCAAGGAGTAGTTAATAAATCCTAGCTTAATACGTCAAACAAACAGCCCTACAAGTTTCCATTGCAATTTTCAAAACTTTAATAACTAATAAGAGAAAACCTACAAAATGTCTACTTTTGGGGAAATATTATAGGAATTGTCTAAATGGGAAAATAATTAAGAGTCATATCCTTTGTTTGCTTTTAATGAAGAGAGATAAAACAATCATCCCTATTTTGCACTTCTCTTATTTTGATTTATTTTAAAAGTAAATACAATATATAACCCCATTTAAGGAGATGAGGTTAACTGCCAAAAAAAGAATAAAAAAAAATAGATTAAAAGTTGGTTAAACCTAACATCCCACACTTTTAGCCTGTCAAGCTAAAATCCCACATTTTAATTTACATTTCACAATTAATTTGTTTTTGTTTACATGGTTCTGGGTTCATCTTTTCATTTATCATTTTTGCCTTCTACCAATTTTTTTTCTCTATCATTTTCTCACTACCCCGAGTTTAAAGTTTAATGACAACTACATCAATTTCCGTGTTCTTTAATGACACATGGAACGAGGGCGATATTTACACAAACTACACAACGAACGTGGTTGATATCATTGGCAACACGCCCCTATCCATCCTAATATCCTCTATCGAGGAAAAGTTGTCACTAGACGGGGACTCGAAAATCGTCTCCATATCACTCTACAAAGAAGGCGCGCACAAACAATTTCTGAACACACACACTGAAGAATGACGGGGTCGTCGGGGGCATGTACAGCAGCTGCTGTCTCTTGGCATATATCATCCAAACACGTACAGAGATGACGCAAATTTAAAAAACAAATCAAATTCGGAAAAATAAAAGATTGAAACAAAATCGTCAACAAATCCCTACATTTTAGGGGATGCAGAAGTTTAAATATCTCTAGTTCGTAGGAGGCAAGTTTTAAAATACAAGAACAGTTTCGAGGGGGAGGGGGGCAAGGATTGAATACCTGCGAGGGCGGTGATCGGAGTGTGGTTGAAGCTCGACGACTACGGACGCGGAAGCTGACTGTAATCTCGAAGGAAGTATTGTGGAGTTACGACGGAGGCACGGTGGAAGGTCGATGGAGGTACGATGGAAGTTCGAAGGAGGCACAGTGGGAGTTCGAAGGACGAAGTCGGTCGGAATCGGCGGGGGTTAGCTTCCTGGGTGGGGTGCTCGAACGACGGGAGTGAGGGTTTCTAGGGTGACTCTTCGGCTCTTTGCGGTATACGTGGCAGCTCATTAATTGTCGCAACGTGTAGAATGAACGCGCGCCCCCGTTGTACGTTTCCAGTAGATTTCTTGGACAGGTAAGCGGTGGTACTCACTTGTACCTCGAAAGTACACCTAATTCATAATTGCATTTTTCGAATTTAAATGAAACATTTTCGTTTATTATTTAAAAATATGAGTTTTTTTATTATTTAAAAAAAAACCTAATTCATTATTCTTAATTTTATTTTTCGTTTTTCAATATCAAACTTTTGTTTATTATTTCAATTTAGGAAGTTGATATTATTTAGGGGGTTTCTCTCTCATTTAGTTAAACAAACATGTTTATTTATAATTAGTTAGAAAATAAATAATCAATTTAGATGAGTATTTTGGTCTTTTGTATTTAAATGACTAATTAAATAAATTGAAGCTAGACATGCATTTAAATAGTTCTGTTTTTAGACATTTTTCAAATTAGTTTACAAAAAGTAGACATTTCCCTAATTTGCCCATAATTGAAACAAAAAAAAGTGGGCCAGTTACAAGAAGCCCAACAATTCCCTGAGCCATGCATTTGGGCTCTGTCATCATCTGTATAAAAACATTTGGGAAATCACACCAAATGTCTATATAATAAAAATTAATTAGGTAATTGTCTACTTTATTCTTTAGTTTAAGTAAATGTCTAATTCCATTTTAGTAGAAGAGAGAGATCAAATTTGTGCCAATTATACCCCTATCTAAATCTTCATTTTTGATTTAATAATTTTAATTAAAAAATCTTACTCCATCATCTAAGGGATACACCATTAATTTAGTAAGGGAAAATACTTTCAATTGACTAACCAACATCCCATTTTTAGTTCTGCTTCATCCAAAAAATATGGGATTTAAAAAAAAAAAACCACTTGGAAACGAAACAAATCAATAAAAAAGAACATAACAACCAGAAAGTCAATATGAGAATTGTTTTCGGTGAAGGGAGCTTCATATGCAAA
>JBBMEF010000008.1:8735307-8747081 GCA_037832685.1 Sicyos baderoa | reverse complement strand
TTTATTGATTATTAAAAAAAATTACTCAAAAAAATAATAAAACAAGTAAATAAAATAGTTAGAAATTTGGCATGTGGCTGAGTAACAAAATCGCGTTTGGGATTTGCAAAAAAAAAAAAAAAAAAAAAAAATCGCAAATACACAGAATCGCAAACGTATGGCAAGGGTATAATTGGTATTCAAGAAAATAATTATTATTTAAATTTAAAATAAAAAATAGATTTGCAAATCTTTTCAAAGATAACTAGATTTGTAATTATTTTCTTAAAAGTGGCTATCCACTGCAATTTCTCTTTTTTTTAATGTTAATATAATTTTATTGTTTATTCCATGCCCTTAGCCTTATCCTTAACTTATCCTTAACCCCATGTCCTATTCCACCCAGACACCAAACTATTTTTTAAAGTAACTATTGTTTATTTGAAACACCCAAAGACTAATTAAATAATTAAATATTGACCTAATTATACTAAGTTGTCTATCATAACTATGTACTTTTTGTAATATATTCCATATCCTGGTGCTTTTATTACCATTACACTCATATATTGATTGTTTTATGCAATTGCATTTAACAATTGGACGTCGAAGATGAGCTTCTGGTGACCCCTCCCTTAATTTCTTTAAAGTAGTTCTCGATCTCGCAACTTGATCATTTCATCGACTTCCTTATTATATTTAGACTAGATGCTCAATTGATCAATCATGGCCATTTTGTTTCTAAATTTACTTTAGTTGAATAATGTAATCATTCACAATAAAAATTTACTTCTTTAAAAAATTAATCGTGAATGAAAAATATTGAATAACTATATTCCATCGAATGAACATTAAAAAATAAATAAATAACATGGGTTTAATGGGTTCCACCCCATTTCATGACCCACCTACAGGAATAGTTCTTCCACCCATTGGATTAGATATACAAGTTTATTTTTTTAATCCAATATAATTATTCCTTCCATTATTTTAATTAACCAAACAACTAAAACTCTCCGTTCCATAATAATTTGATTCTTTTGTTTTTAAATTTTTAAAATTTAAACCTATAAATATTATTCAAATAATTTTTATTACTTTCTAATCTAGATTTTATTTATGTTTTTTAAAAACCTAATCACAATTTAAAAGGTAACATAATAGTTTTCAAATACGATAAAATTATACATAAAAATTTGATATTTGTTTCAACTGGTCCTAAAAATTTATGTTTGAATGATTAAAGCGTTAATCAGAATATTAAAGTTTGTTGATTAGTATTAATGCCACTTTATGTTTTCTATGTTTAAAGCTCACTAGATAGGGAGTTTTATTGCTTTGTTATATATTGTGTTGCTTTAGGTTTGAAAATAATGTGGGATATAATGTAGTCTTCACCAACTTTTTCCTCTATACAATTCTCACTTTCTCTAGGAAAGATCTCTCTCTAAAACTCTCACATCAACAACAAGATTCAGGTTTTTCATTTTCAATTAAATTACATTTTTGTGTTGAAGTAAAAATTAAAACTCAGTATAAATAATAATAATAATAATAAATAAATAATTCAAACTCAGGTTCTTTCAAAAAAAAAAAAAAAAATCAAATTCATAAGTTTTTAATCACAAGCACAAACTTATGTTGTTGAGCTATGATTATTGTTGATCACTTACCGAACCTATGAACTTTAGTAATTCATGATTTTTTTATAGGGAATTTGCATTCTATAGCAAATTTCCTACCCCACATTAGAAATATAGTAACATTTTAAAAATATTGCAAATATAGCAACTTTTTTTTCCAGATACTATCGATGGAGTTTATCAGACACTATCGATGAAGTCTATAAAATCTGATTTGGTTATATTTGTAAATATTTTTATTTTTTGTTATTTATGTAATTTTTTTGCCTTGATGTAATATATATGCAAATTCTCCTTTTTTATATATAATTACATTTTCTTTCAACCTATAGTCACATTCCTCTCTAAGTAATTTATTTTTAAAAAAAATCTCAATGTTTTTTAAATAAATTAATAATTATTAGAACTGAAAATTAGAATATTTAATTTTTTTTTTCTTGAAGACAATATTTAACCACTTTCAATCATATACAAATGTTATACAATTCTGATTTTTTTTTTTTTTTTTTTTTTACTTCAAATAGCTCAATTAGTATATTGAGTTTGTTAACCATACAAAGTTTGAACCCTTGAACTTCTAATGTGCTTCAAAAAAAAAAAAAAATCACCAATGTTCATCATTATCATTTGGGCATTGGGAATGTACGGATTAATTGAATTTGAAAATTCAAGTTCAAATTGTTATGTTTAAGCAGGAAATTATAAAAAGCCGTAATGACAAAACAGACCGACAAATGTACGATGAATCGTATCTGCTTATTCGGTGGCTGTTTGTTCATCAACCGTATGCCGACGCATGCTTCATCCCCGACTCCACTTAGGCACACTGACTCAAAATTAAAGGCCACCTCTCAAATAAATACCGATTTCTATGTTCGAATTCGTGACCATGTGAAATTGAAATGGATTATCATCAATTGCGTCAATGATTCATTCGGATAGAATTTAATTCGATAATGGATATGGTTTCAATTTCTAAGTTACCAATACAGTTGAGAACAATTTGGCATTGATGCTTAGACTCTTGAATGCTTCAAAGCTTTCTTGATGGAAGGTTTTATGAATTTATAATGGTTTTTTCAGAGTTCTTGGATCATGTAATAGGCTTTCTATAAATTTGTTTTTTTTTTTTTTTTTTAAACATCTAGTAACCTGTTTCTGCCTTCAATTATTTATATAAATTTGGAATAATGTATTATTTAATTGAAATACTTAGTTTAAAGGGGAAAAAAAGTTAAATACTAGATTAGTATTTGGATTTTGAAATTTAAATGTCTATTTTTTCCATATATTTTAAATAAATTAAAATTTGATCCAAATATAAATTTCGTTATTTTAATAAAAATTTATTCAATAAATAAAAACGTGATCATTTTAATATAATAAAGTCAGTAATCTACTGAATATATCTAAAGAAAAAACTAATTTTTTAATACATATCGAGAAAAAAAAGAGTGAAAAATATCAATTTTTGAAATTGAATTTATTAAACTGATTTACCACCAAAAGAACAAAATCGATTATCAAAAAAAAAAATATGTTGAAAAAGTGTATTAACTTTAGCCATCCTACGACTTGTGGTTGTGGTGACGAAATTATTTATAATGTGTAATTTATTTTCATTAATTCTTCACAAGTGGCAATCAAATCAAGTAATTAATTTCATGACAGCTAATTTATAGAAGATTACATCAATCTCAAACATATTGATAAGAACGCGCTTGTTTATAACCAAAGAATGCCCCATATCATATTTGATCTTTCTTTATCTCATGGAGACTTGTGACATTCATATTTGATTTCAATTATAATTCTTGTCTAAATTTTAATGCTTTTTATACTGAAATTTCTCTAGGTCTAATTCATATAATGCCCATGGATTCTATGTGTTAGGATCTCACAAATGTCTCACATTAGAAAGTGGGAGAGTCCAACATCAATATAAAAGAGATATGTGTTATTCCTCTTATTGCCAATTGATTATGAGGTGGAACCCCATATTGTCTCACATAGTATTAGAGCCCATAAAACTCAAATGGGTATTCGGTCCAATATAATGAAATTGAGATCTGATTAAAGATTGGTGAGCCCAAAAGAGGCACCATCTTGAGGGGGCATGTTAGGATCTCACAAATGTCCCACATTGGAAGTGGGAAAGTCCAACATCAATATAAAAGAGATATGAGTTACACCCCTCATTGCCAATTGGTTATGAGGTGGAACCCCATATTGTCTCACATAGTATCAGAGCCCATAAAACCCAAACGGGTATTTGGTCCAATCTAATGAAATTGAGACCGGATTCAAGATTGGTGAGCCCAAAAGAGGCACCATCTTAAGGGGGCATGTTAGGATTCACAAATGTCCCACATTGGAAAGTGAGAGAGTCGAACATCAATATAAAAGAGATATGAATTACTCCCCTCATTGCTAATTGGTTATGAGGTGGAACCTCATGTTCTCTCACACTATGGGGCTATTGGAGGCATGGCCTACCAATTTTTTTTCTACCTAATGCTAAATATAAGACGAGTTGAATTTTTTTTGTGCTACTTTTTTTTAAGATAAAATAGATTTCTATAAGAGGGATTTTGTTGCCATAGTAAATTTTAGCCTCTATATTTTTATTCAAGTAACGTTTAAAAAAAAAATTAACTCGGTTAACAAGAACATAATTTTATCGGCATCTTGTACAACTTAATAACTATGAGATTATAAATTTGAGTTCCACTTCTTCAATATTATTGTATTAAAAAAAAAAAAAAAAAAAAACTCATTATTTTTAATTAGTTTAATTTGATTGAAACTATTAGTTTGTAGGTTTGATTAAACCTATTAGGGGCGGGTCGGTAGAGTAAAATGTACATCTCTACCTCATACCTAATTTGTACTATATTTGTAAATTTTTTAATATTAATTTTGTAATATTTTATGGAAATTTCGTTAGCGCACACTTATAGCCATGCAAATTTGTACGAATTGTATATAACAAATACAAACATACATATCGATAGAGTTAGAGTTGGTGACCTAATAGTTTCATTATTTGATGGAAATCTAGTTCAACACCATGATTACGAGTTCGATTGTTGGAATCGATATTTATGATCTCCCTTTCTTCAGTTTGTACAAAAAAAAGTACAAACATACATAATCGATGTGTATTTATGCAATGCCTCTCTCTCTTTTTGATGGGTATAAACAAACTCAATGGAAATTAAGATCTAATACATATCGATCGTTCGGTAGTTTCAAAATATATTATTTGATGAGTTTGACATGAAATAACTTTGGTTACGTGCCTAATATAGTTTACCATGTAGAGAATAACCAACATTGATAATAATACTTAAAGCATAAAAATAGAGCATCATTAAGTATATCAGACCTTTTTTAATTTCCTTTGATATAAGTTAATGAACAATAAGTAAAGTTATTATAACAACCCTATTTTATGTGAACTAAATTGTGATCAATTCCAATAGCTTACTCTTTAACCTAACAAAGCTTACTCATGAGAACAGAATGATATACTAATTATTTGACTTCTTCCAGAAGTTAATAAAGAGCCGCAACTCAATGACATTAATGTATATTCAATAATCAATAGGTCATGAATTTAAATCTTTCCGCAGTTGTAATCTAAAAATATATATACTCTCTCACATAGTTCAACTCGTTAAAACATTAGAATCAAGTTGTTATGGAGACAAATTGTGTAGTATTTTTAAAACTTACGTTATAGCCAATATTAATTGTATAAGTATGATAATAATTAATATGTAAGCGAACTTCGCAACCTAAATCAAGTAGTTTACAAATAAGAGAAGTTGGGTGTAAAATTCGAATATATTAAAAAAGAAAAGGCCAGCTTGCAAGTAGGTACACGTATGAAAGGAAAAGGAAAAAGACTTTTTGGGGCCAAATTGCAATAAGTACACACAACCAATGAATGGTAGATATCATCACCTTAAATTGTTTCTCTAATAATGCTTATTATTTCATCGAGTGACATTTAAATTCAAACATTTTAGAAGATATATCATTTCACCCTAAAATCAAACTTCAATTTTTCTTTTTCTTTTTTAATTAAAAAATATTTGAAACTTGAACCCGTAACTAACTGGTTACTATATTATACATGACGTTTATTACTATATTTGGCGATCCAACTTCAATTATATACATTGAAAATGAAATTATTCAGTTTTTTGTCACTCTCAAAAAGAAAAAAAATTGTGGCAGAGAAAAATGGTGTTCTGGACCATGTAGAGATATTTTCCATATGTTTTTCTTTGATGTCTGTCGTATTATTCTGATTGAAGTGCGGATGTTTTTTTGAAAAAACGAATAGTCTACATGGCTGCTAAAAAGGAAAAGAAACAAATATATAAAAATGAAGTAATTATTTATTTGTGCCTTTTTATTGGGAGTATTTCAATTATTTTGTTTTCTTATTTTTCTCTAATTTGCCTCGTGTGTTTGTTGTGTGTACATGAATGGATGAGACCAAGTTAGGTTTGAGTAATAAATAATTCAATTGCAATAAGAAAAATATCTTAACTTTTTTGTGCATTTTTTCATACCCTTCATCACTTCCATTTACTTACTCAATTATTGAGTTAGATGGGGTATAAATAAATAAATAAATAAATAAATAAATAAATAAATAAATAAATAAGTAAATAAGTAAATTAGGGTTATCTAATTTGGGGCCCTCTATTTGACTTTGTCAAATACTTACTACTTGTGATAATCTTGAGTCACCCATTTAAGTAATCCCTTAATTTACCATTGAAAGTGACCTTAAAAAAAACTTTTAGTTAATAAAGCACATACATTTTTTTTAAAAGGTGGTGGCTGAAAAAGCACTTATCTGAAAATGTGAATTGTGTCATTTTCAATTTTGTTTTAAGAAAGGATGTAAGTTGGGGTTATATAGATGAAGTGAATGAGGGGGGAGCTTAGAATAGAGAGGATTTGGTACTTTAAAAGGGAAAAGAAAACAAGTGGAGGGGTTTTAAGAGAAAAAGGTTTGTTCAATGAACTGGTCTCAATGTAATTAATTTTCTCTTAACACACTATTATTTTCAAAATTTGTATGAATACTGTTGTGGATACTGTGAAGTCTATAACAGTACTTTATCCAAAACAAAGTCATGATCTAATTCAAATGATGAACCTAAAGAACCACTAATTTGAAGGAGACATGATGATAACCTACAATATTATAAAACACTTGAGGTACTTGTTTATTTATTATTATTATTGTTTTATTGAAAAAGTTACGTATACTTCGTCTACTATCACATGATATACCATTTGACTAATACAACATTTTGATATCATCAAAAATCGTAAAATATTATTTATAGGTAGATAATCACCTAGATTGAACTCATGATATTAAGTCCGTTTGATTTCTTGACTTTACTTAGTGGTTTTTTTGAGTAACTTATTTTTATTGTCAATTGATTATAAAATGAAATCTCACGTGTTATCAAATACGTTGTCTAAATTTTTTAAATTTAAAATAATTTGAAATTTAATATAAAAACTAGTAAAACTAAATAAACATGTTTTGAAAGAGCAGGTTGAAAAATCTCATATTCTCAAAGAAATTTGAAGTTTTTTTTTTTTGAATTCAATCTCAATTTTATTTTTATTAGACCGATGATGTTTATAATCGGCCAGGTATGTATTGTTTGAGATAATACATATCACAAATCCCAAATTCTTCAAAACCCCCATGCAGTCCCACTCTCATTGCCATCTGTGTCCAGCTCAAGTTTTGAGTCCCCACAACTTGACCCTTATCTCCTTCCCCCCCTCCCTATATAAACCCCCCTCTATCCCTCTCCCCAAACACCAACACAACTCCCATAATATAATGGCCCCTTTCTCATCTCTCCTCCTAATTCTGTCCCTCTCTGTTTCCTCTGTTTTCAGCGCCAGCTTCTACAACGATGTTGAAATCACTTGGGGCAATGGCCGAGCCAACATCCTCAACAACGGCGACCTTCTTACCCTTTCCTTAGACCACGGCTCCGGCTCCGGCTTCCAGTCCAAGAATGTTTACCTGTTTGGTAAAATTGATATGCAGCTTAAGCTTGTCCCTGGAAACTCTGCTGGCACTGTCACTACTTACTATGTAATTTCTTTTTATATAAGAACTTTGGTGCATCCCGGGTAGCACATCTATCATGATGTCACTTGTGTGGCAATTAAAAGATAAAAGAAGATTGGCTCTATAGGAATGACATCATGGCGGGCTGCTATCTGGGTGCACCCAAATTCTCTTCTTTTGTTTGTGGTTTTTTGTGATTGTGTTTTTTGTTTTTTGATTTTGTAGCTGAAATCTCAAGGTACGACGTGGGATGAGATTGATTTTGAGTTCTTGGGGAATCTTAGTGGGGATCCTTATACTCTTCATACTAATGTTTACACACAAGGAAGTGGAAACAGAGAGCAGCAATTTCACTTGTGGTTTGATCCCACTTCTGATTTTCATACCTATTCTCTCCTTTGGAACCCCCAGGCCATCATGTGAGAATCCCATTCATTCTTATTAATTCAATTCATCTTAATCCTTCTATTCATAATTTAACATGTTTCAAAATTTGGAAAGTGAGATTACAAATACCGATTTCAAAGATCGAACCATGACAAGAGTGTTGAACTGGATTTCCACCAAACTTTTGATATCCATTATCAAGAAAGAATTTTTAAGAAGATCACTTGTAGGCATGTATCAAATTTTGGGAAAGAAAGCATTTTTATTGATTTCGAACTATCCCATTAAAGTACTTTCTAACATGGTATTACAACATGTAGTTGTATTCAAACTTTTGTGAACAGTTTCAATACTATAGAAATTGAATTTTACTATATGGTATTTTTCAAATTTTTCAAATTTATCTTAATTTACTAATTTAAACTTTTGGATTAGCCAACAAAAATAATATCTATCCGTAACGAAAAGATTATGAATTCGAATTATATAGAACTAAAAAGAAAGTTTTTTGAGTTGATTAACGACTCGTAATACTATTCAAATCTCCATATTGATATAATATTGTGTACAGTTTCTCGGTGGACGGAACACCGATCAGAGAATTCAAGAACCACGAATCCTCGGGCGTTTTGTTCCCAAAGCACCAACCAATGAGGCTGTACTCGAGCCTATGGAACGCCGACGACTGGGCCACAAGGGGCGGCCTCGTCAAAACAGATTGGTCCAAAGCGCCGTTCGTCGCGTCCTACAGAAACTTCAACGCCGACGTGTGCGTCTGGTCGGGCGGCGCCTCCTCCTGCTCCGCCGCCGGGAAAGGGTGGCTGTCGGAAAATCTAGACATCACCCGACAACAGAGGATGAAGTACATACAGAGGAATTACATGATTTACAATTATTGTACGGACGCCAAGAGATTCCCCCAAGGCTACCCTCCTGAATGTGCCCTCAACGCCTAATACTACAAAATTTTATCATATAGTATTTTGTTGTATATAAAAGAAATATATATATATATATATATTATATATATGTATATCTCTGTTTTTTTTTTTTTTTTTTTTTTTTTTTTTGGGTTCTTTCAGTTTTTCTTTCCCGGTTTTGAAGAAACGAATAATAATAATTGTGAGTTTTGATTTGGTTTTGGTTTTATGTATTTTTGTCACGAATGAAAAGGGGGTTCTCCGGACATTCTTGGAATATGTCAGATATAATACGATATGTGTTGGGAATTTATGTGATCTAATTTTTCACATTGTCAATCCAACTCCCTTTTTTTTATTATTTTGTTGTAAACCAGTTCAACGTGTACTAGAGTCATCAGAAGTTCGATCCTGAGAATTGGTATTTGTCACTCTTTCTTCGATATATACTAAAAAAAAGACTAACGATTATAGTTTTATTTTTTTAATACAAATTGTTAGAATGGACTAACAAAAGCTACACTATGGTGTGAACTGAATTACCATCAAATAATTATAATTTTGTAAATGTTCTTTTGAAACAATAATTTTGTAAATGTTAAAATTATATAACAATGAGAATTTGTGTTGTATAGCAATTTATGATCATCTATTAAAATTATAGCACATTTTTATAAAAAAATTGATATATAGCAAAATTTCAAATGATTGAGTTCAGTTATTAATAATTGATTGTATTCAATCAGATTGTTAAATGATTGAGTTCAAGTGATTGAGTTGAATCAATTACCAATGATTGAACTCAATCACTTAAAATTTTGCTACAAACCAATTTTTGATAAAAATATGTTAGATGCAAATTTTTACCTTATTTTTTGTTATACATAAAAAAAAAAAAAAAAAAAGCCATAACAATTTATTTGAATGAAAGTTTAAAAATAGATTACAACAGAAAGTAAGTAAACTACAATGAAACAAGTGGAAAAGCTTAAGATTGTCGTGAAAGTAATTTAATATTATATCAACACCTTTTCATAAAATCTTTATGCCTTTCATTGAATATGAATTATGAGGGTCTATGTTGATGACTATTTTTTTGTCAGGGAGTCATGGTGTCACGTGACCGCGCATGTCATCAATCTGTTATTTTTCTCATTTCCTGACCCATACTATTGTTTTTAATGTACTTATAATTAGTAATGGAATTCGCATAGTTTTTGGATTTATCTATGACAAACAAAGTTTTATAATTTTTATTTGAGAAACCTTGGAAAGTTTGAATCTTGAAAATGAAGAGAAAGAAGAAAAAAAAAATACAACGTTTGTGAAAGTAAAAGATTGTATCGGAAATCTCAATAATGAGTCTCAATAATAATATTAGGTGTATATAATATTCTGATGTGGAAATCCATTTCCCAATTATAACTTAAAAACGGTACCAATTCATTTATAATAATTCATTTTCTAATTAAGTAATTAGGGTTAAACTTCTTAGATTTATTTATTTAAAATAATTTCTTGTTTCAAATTCATACACACAAGTTATTATATTTATCACTAACTCTTCCACATACCTTTTTTTAAGTATATCTAGAAGAATTTTTTTTTGTTAGAATTTGTTCTATAAAAATTTACGATTAAACTAGTTATTATAAAAACTTCAATTTCTAATACAAATACCGAATTGAACCCGTAACATTTGGTGTTAAATTAGTCTACAACTAAATAATGAAATCATTGTGTCACCGACCTATTCGGTTAGTCAAAATAACTTCTTGAATTAACTTTCCATCTAATATATCATCTTTTACGCCACCAAATGATTTTGTAACTTTTGGGGGTGATAAATTTAGAAGCAATATTTAGTGGATAAGTATTTTACATTTTTATTATTATTTTTATTTTTAAAAACAATTAACACTCTAACCTTTCTCTCTCCAACATCAAAATTATTATTTTTTTTCTTTTTAATAAAAGCATGTGATTTGTGGTAGGTAAGTATTTTTAAAATAATTATTAAGTATTGCTCCAAATTAAAATGTTTAATTACTTGAATTACTCTAAGAGCTTACAACTTATACGAGTACCAGCGTGAGGTTTAAAATGTGTCAAAGTGTGTTTATTATTAATTTTTATTTACAACATGGTTCATTTTAAACCTCACATGTGTAAGTAACCCACGAGTTGGTAATTTTTTTCTCTTACTTTAATCATGGTTAACAATTGACGACAGAATTGATAGATGTTAATTCGAAATTAGATTCGATGATTCAATTATTGAAATATTGAAGTCAATAACAACCATAGAAATGGCTTTATTTAAGCCTCGAAAACGAAAGGAACGTTTTCCAAAATTGAGCGAGGGATTGAGAGATCCAAATAAAATAATAAATAAATATAGAAATGCGTGAAAAAAAATAGATAATAACAATAATAATAATTGTACAGAAACATTATGATGATGTATGGAGCAGTCCATTTCATATGGTCATAAAAAACCCAGACACGGAGACGTTGATATACGAACCTCACATCCATTCAAAAAATGAAATGAGCACCGACACAAAATATAACAAAAAAAAATATATAAATTAATGAAATTAATTAGATGTGTGTATTGAATTAATGGGAAAAATGGCATCAGGGGTTTGGACCCCAAAGCTATTGCCATTTGGGGTTCGGACCCAAAATATTTACATTTTGGGGTCGTCGCGTCTT